>JABCMJ010011410.1:0-16504 GCA_014822125.1 Arbutus unedo | reverse complement strand
TTTTTTTTTATTGATCTATTGTTCTGTTTTATTTCCAGTTTCTGAGAAACGAGCATATTTTTTCCAACAGTTCTTGCAAGAGGATTGGAAAGAAGAGACGAGGAGATTGATAATGATGATACCCAAAAATGGAGTGGACATGGTGATGTTATTAGAAAGATCAGGATTTTTTTACAACCAAGCTCGTGATTAATATTTTGCAATTTAGCATTTTTTTACATTGGGGATATTTTTGTAAAAAAACATATTCCATTAATGCCGTTAGTGATTTGTTACATTCGAAAATATCAGGGAGGACATTTGAACAATTGAAAAATTAATGAGGTTAAGTGAAATCAAGTGATAAATAGAGGGAGTTTTATATAATTTACCCCATAATTGAAACCAATAAATTATTCGAATTTAAAACCAAATGTCATTATTCACTTTAATTTATGAATTCACAAATGCAAGTAAATTATGACTTTTGATATTAAATTCGAAAACAGTTTATTGAGCATAACTTAAGAAATATAAAATTAGAGACTTTGATCGTGATTCTTCTCTTTTGGCCTGAACGACAATGGTTCTAGATTAATTTGATGAGAAATTGCTTGTTCGTTTTTTTGTATAGTAAGATCCAGCATGATTTAATTTAATAATTGAGTCATTTATTTTTAAGTCTTCGTAGGTTTATCACTCGTGTAAAAAGTTAGATCGAATTGACAAAAGGTAAATTGACAAACTTTGACTGTTCATTGCAGGAAAAAATCAATTAAAGCATACTCGAGAGTTTCATAAAATATACATTTATTGATAGAATCACAAATAAAATGAAATTGCAGATCGAATTGAATAGAAATGAACAACATAAACTATAAAATCATAATGTAAATAAATATAATATCAAACCGAATCCTGTGTATTCAAAATCCCCTTAAGACTGATACGTCGTCTACCATTGGTGTTGAAGGATTATAACCAGTATCTGTCTCATATGATAAAATGTCTCAATCGAACATAGGAGCACCAACCTTCGTCTGTCTGTCGAACTTGATTGCGCTTGCCTCTCTCTCCCATAAATAACTTTGAATTAAGAAGGAACTTTGTAGATGAGTTACTGCTGTGAATTTTCGGTGTGTGAAATCATGGAAAATTACTTCAATTTATAGAGCCAAATAAACCTTTGTGATGCAAAATCTTCGAAACCTTTGAGTCGCATATCATGAATGGAGACATGGAGATTTTTGGGTCATCAACATCAATGACATGCACAAATGAGATACTTTTTGGTTGCCTCAAGGGATCCTCTAGTGTTCAAAATTCATTCATAAAAAAAAAATTCAAAATCATTTGAAATTTCCAACATTCATTTTATCTGCACAATACGATCTGATTAATCATTGATCGATATTCAATCAACTTTATTTTTAAAGACAGAGGAATACAAATTAGAGTTTTTTTTTACTTTGTATTCTAATCTAATACTATATTTTGAAGATACCACTAACAAAAACACAGAATAATATACATATAATATAAATACGAATATTAATACGCACTTACTAATATTAATACACAAATTATAGAGTATCACATCACAACTATGGATGTCAATTCAACTTCAACATCAGTGTCATCAAAACAATTGGTAAAAACTTAACGAAAAAGGGATAAATTCACTAACCTCCCTAAAGTTATTATAATTATAGAGATCTCTCCTAAAGTTTATAAAATAACATTACATTCCCCTACTTTACGTGATAATATTGTTGGAGCCCCTTTTCGCTACCTTTTAGACGGAAAGGTGTTAAGTGTGGTGATATCATGCCTACCCCATTTTATAATACCTAAATCAACCTCCACCCACCCTATCTTTCTATATAAAACCTATTTTTCCCTCTTCACCTCACATTTACTAAATATTTAACTTTTTTCATACAATTTATTATTATTATTATTTTTGTGCTTGGGCCCGCATTTCCTAAAAATGGGTATGCAAACTACTTTTATGTCTTCCTACTTTTTCCCTTTTAAACAACGTCTCATATTCTTCACTATTTGATTTATTATTTATATAATGCCTTTATTTTTTTATACTATATCATTTTAATCGTGTTTAACTATTTTATTGTTTGATATTTTATTTTTATTAATTTTATTTTTCATTTTTGCGTTAGTTTTTTGGAATTATTGATTCGCTAAAATTATGCCAAAAATCTTTGAAAAGTCACTATAGACGAAAATAATCTGATATACCTTTACACTAATTTGTTGCACAATTTAACTAGATTTCTTTTTACATTTTTATGAATAATCTTTGTAATTTTCTTGTATCAAATGAACATATGAAAGAAATATATTTATTTTTTCTTTACTTCACTTTACTTTACCAAAATTTGATCGTGAACAATTTTCTACACAAATTTCTTTGACAAATGAACAGAGTCAAAAGAGATAATTGTTTTCATTTTATTTTCTGAATAAATGATGGTTTACTTTATGATGTTTTTATGAATTTTTGTAATTGTAATTGTAATTTAGGCTAAATTTAAAATTATAATGTATAATATTAGGCAATAAGCTTTAAGAAAAATCAACATTTCCATTCATAAATAATTGAATTAACATGCGAATATAAAAATTATTTCAATTTAAAAGAATAAAACCTCGATAGCTTACATTGCCTTGCACAATCAAATTCTAACGACACCGTCAACTATGAAACTAGAAAAACTATAATCTACTGGCTAGATAAAAATCAATATCAAAGACATGACAATGTTTGTTTTAAAATATTTGAACGCTAAATTCATACCAAATTGAAAAAAATACTTGTTCACCAGAGGCGTACAAAATAATATAAGATCCAACTAATACTCTTATTTGTATGGGTAAAGGGGAAAAATTATAGCTAAAGAGATCATGTGATTTTAGAATTTTTATCATATTTTGTTAGTAAATAAAATATAAAATGAAAAAGATAATAAAAACAAATTAAAGATGAAAAAAATATCATAAAAAAGACAACATTGTTATTTTTGAAACCCGAGGGAGGTTCTTGTAATTGTAAGTAATCTTAGGGGAGGTCAGTGAAATTTACCGAAAAACTAGAAGAGGAAAACCCATCGAAAAAAGGGAGAAGAAATGGCCCGATCCGGATTGGACGACACCGAACAAAACCCAACTCTAGCGAGAGCCTAGCGCACCGAGTCCCATTTCCTTCTTTTTTTTCCTTGTGATGCTTCAGTCAGCCCTCTCATCACAGGGAACCCTCCATTTCTCTCTCTAGATCTCTTCATACTCTCTCTCTCTAGTGTTCAAGGGTTCCTTCGCTGCTTCAGATCTCGCAGCGATTGGCGTTCCCCAATCGGCTCTCAGTTCTCGTTCAATTGGCGATTCTACTTTGCATCTCGTAAATCGGAGTTCTGATCCTGGTGGTCCGATCTCGCCACCATGGCCGCCGCTAATGCTCCGATCAGCATGAAGGAAACCCTAACGGTAATATCATCGTATACACGTGCATATTCGAATCGTTTACTTTGAACTTTTTGCTGAATTTGAGTCAAAACGGTTGTGTTTCCCACTGGTTGAGTCTGTTTTTGAAGTCGTTGGCTAAATTTAATTAGTTTCGAGCCTTCTAATCAAATTTCGCGTTGTTTTTTTTTGTCTTTGATAGTGTTTTGTGTTGATTTGTGCGCGCTGAACTTTGTGTAGATCTGTTTTATCTAGCTTGTTTCCAGATCTGTAATGTAAGTCGTGATGTTGTGTATCGAAATTCACATGCGCTAAGTTGTTTTACCAAAAATAGAGGGGTGCTATATATCACGGAGCTTTTATATTTGGAAAGGTAAAGAACTACAAACAGGAAATTCTTACGGAACTTATATGCAGAATGATGTGGCTTAATGTAATAATGTGATCCTTCCACTTGAAGGAAGAACACCCATACAGCTGCCACATGGTTCTCGTGTATAATTTCCTGTAACAACAGAGCTTCCCATTTGAAATCGCTCCCTTGTGGCTTCCTTGCCAAGTTTAACGAAAGCATTTCTTTCAAAGTACACAACATTTACCAAGGACTTTCCATTGGGAAACACAATTGATTTTTGTGTGCCTATTTTCTGAAAAGTTCTCCTTACAGTTCAAGATATTACTCGTAAACGCAAAGCTTTCTTAACGATGAATAGACTAATGGATCTACAACATGAATCTGCTTCTACAAAGCTAACTTCATAGTTCTTACCCCTTTTTTTCTGATGACTGAGTGGGTCTAACATTCTTCATTCATTGGGTTCAATAATAAAAGCAAATATGTAAAATATTACTTTGTTGAGAGGATTTTTTTAATTTTGAACCCACTGCCTAGAACCTAGAGCCGCAATTGCACACGTTTCAGGATGTGATGCACCTTGATCCTCTATGTATATGATCTTTTTGCTAACAGGAAAACCAAATTATAACTGCCATCCAAATTCGCGGTGTCACAAAAAGGCTGTAAAAATCTGGTTGATATAGGCACATAGCATTTCCTATTTATATATTCCCTGGTAGTGAGTTTTTTGCTACTTATTTTAGCCATTTAAGTGAGTTTGTGGGTTAGGATATGGGGAATTGATTGTGCTGTTATTGTTTTCTGTGATATTGCAGTTGCCAAGCCTAGGGATCACCCCTCAATTTATAACTTTCACGCATGTTACCATGGAATCCGACAAGTATATATGCGTTCGTGAGACCTCGCCTCAGAACAGCGTTGTAATTATTGATATGAGTATGCCGTCGCAGCCCTTGAGGAGACCTATAACGGCAGATTCTGCTCTTATGAATCCCAATTCCAGAATTCTGGCTCTTAAAGGTATTGGTTGTTTGCTGCATTTCAAATTGGGTAGTACCTGTGAGTATAAGCATCATCAATGTGAGGCAGAAGGATGTGCCTCTGGCTACTAGAGTACATATTACCAACATTTGCTGCCTGGAATTTTTTTGGACACATCATGAAGTGCTCCCTTTACGTTTTTGCCTAGATTTATGAACCTATTGGTGCACTGGAAACATTGGTGCACCAGTTTAATGGACATAGATGATAGGTTCTGAATGTGATACATAGTTGTCAAATTGAGAATCGAATCGAAGCGAGAATCGAAAAGGTCCGTTTATGAATTGTGAATCGCTCCGATTCGGTCATGTTTTTGAAAACATATTAAAAATGCAAATATAAGATAACAATCAATAAAAATGTTGTATCTAAAGATATATTGATGATCGCGTGGTCTAAATAGGTAAGACACTTATTTTATTGCAAGAGATGTGGGTCCGAAGTCAACCCTGCCGTGATCTAGATGATCAGCTCTCTTAAGTCAACAGGTGAAAAGAGAAAACCTAATTTTTCAGACTGCAACCCTTTCTATTCCCCATTTTTTTACAAAAGACCCTTTGTAAGTCCCAACGATGGCTGTATTACTGTTTGTTTGTGGAAAAAATTCAAAAAATAGATTTTTTGGTCTATTGGGTTAGTAACCCGACCTAGACCTGTGGAAATTTGAATCGAAAGTGAATTAACGATTCATGCGATTCAGGTGATTCGGAATCGATTCACCGATTCTCTTACCGATTCAGTGCAAGTTGTGATTCGAATTGATTTTATGGTGTATCGAATGGAATCGTGCGATTTGTATCATGAATAGTACGATTTCGATAACTATGATGTGATACACGAAGGATTTACTATACTTTTGCTCATGACTTAATTGCATTCTTTTGAAGCTCAACTTCCGGGAACTACTCAGGATCACTTGCAGATATTTAACATTGAGTTGAAAGCAAAAATGAAATCCCATCAGATGCCTGAGCAGGTGATAACTTTATTTTGTCCTAGAAATAACTCACTGCACTTCAGAATTCAGGTATTTGCATTAGTTTACCCCGTGCTATGTGTGTAGGTTGTTTTTTGGAAATGGATCACTCCAAAGATGTTGGGCCTTGTCACACAAACAGCTGTATATCATTGGTCCATTGAAGGTAGTATACATTCATTTCATCTGAAAGATTAATGTCACTTTATGCCTTATTTTTTTGCTGTGGTTTTTTGTGTACCGTGTTATTCTAAACTTTCTGATTCATTCTTTGGTAGGTGAGTCTGAACCAGCAAAGATGTTTGACAGAACAGCTAATTTAGCCAATAATCAGATAATAAACTACCGATGTGATCCTACTGAGAAATGGTTGGTTTTGATTGGAATTGCTCCTGGTTCGCCTGAGGTATTTTCTTAGCTTACAATGCGTATGCTTCTACTGGAGTTCTTCAATTATTCTCCCATATGCTAGAGTTTTGCGTGTTATAGTTATCTTTTTATCGATAATGTCATGTGATTAGAACGGGGAATGCTACCTGTTCTTTAGAAGAGTCCCAGACGGAGCTTTTATTATGTTGGAGCACAAACTAATAATACTTTATGGTCATTCCCTATGTCTTGTGATCGACAATGTGTTGTATATTCAATGCTTTGCAGTTCTTGTTAGGCTATAAATAGGAAGAAGTTTGTTGGTTTACTTGTTCAGTTAGTTCTACATTTTCATTGTCACCTTATATGTGTACTGCCTTGCCACCTTTCTTTACTTCTGTAGAGACCACAACTTGTCAAAGGAAATATGCAACTCTTTTCCGTGGATCAGCAGCGCAGTCAAGCTCTTGAAGCACATGCAGCCTCGTTTGCCTCATTCAAAGTGTGTTTGGTTCATTAAACTTATCGTGCACCTACAATTGATGCTCTTTAAATTACAAGTGTTATCGTCTCTATTGGTTTCATCTTACACAGGTTCCGGGAAATGAGAATCCTTCAGTGCTTATTTCTTTTGCAACAAAATCGGTCAATGCTGGACAGATTACATCAAAGTTGCATGTTATTGAGCTCGGTGCCCAGCCAGGTCCCACATTTTTCCCTTTCTTTCTATTTTTTAATTGTTTCTTTTTTGGAAGGTGGCGTTTCTTTGGTTTTGCTTTTTCTTTCGTGTAGCTTCTGTTCTATTCTAATGGGTTTTCAGTATGTATACTCAGTTTACTATGTTGAACCATCAATTTTGGTATGGATGGAAGTAGCTGTAGCTGAATGATTATGCGTTTGTTGTTCTTCCAGAATGCTCTGGGGGTGCAGTTGTTGGAAAGATGAATTACAAGTTTAAATTATTGTTGATAAAAATTTAAAAAGAAAATCATCATTCACCACCTACAATGGTATGCTCCACCCATTATGTGTGAACAAGAGTTTTATGAACATATTGATCTCTAGAGTTTTTTTGAAAACAGATTTGGGATTAAGTACTGTCATGAAAATTTTGAACATAATTCCCTGTCAAACTAATTAATTTCTAGTAGATGATTAATTTCTAGTTGGAATTGTATGATTCCCTGGTTCTCATGCATGGAGTTATGAACATTTCTTATCTTTAAACTATGCGTGTAGGGAGACCATCTTTTACGAAGAAGCAGGCGGATCTTTTCTTTCCTCCAGATTTTGCCGATGACTTCCCCGTTGCCATGCAGGTGTGTCTTCGTCCAAGTTTTTTACTTCTGTTCAGTGCTTTGTAATTTCATACAAATGCTTTTGTTTTTTTGGCAGATTTCCCACAAGTATAGTTTGATTTATGTCATCACCAAGCTAGGACTTCTTTTTGTCTATGACCTGGAAACAGCTACTGCTGTATACAGAAATAGGATAAGTCCAGATCCAATTTTTCTGACAGCAGAAGCTTCATCAGTTGGAGGTTTCTATGCCATCAACAGGCGTGGCCAAGTTTTGCTTGCTACAGTGAATGAAGCAACAATTGTGCCTTTCGTCAGTGGCCAAGTACGTTCTAAGTTTTGTTTGATTGATTGTGGTGTAATAGTAGTCAGAATATTGTTTGTTGATGGTGTATTGGTGTCCTTATTGATACAGTTGAACAACCTGGAGCTTGCTGTCAATCTTGCAAAGAGAGGGAACCTACCTGGTGCTGAGAATTTGGTATAATGATTTGTCATTCTTATTGCTGAAGCAACTGTTTTTTCTCAATCTTATAGGGCCATAACCGAATCATCACTCTGTTAACTTTTGATGTGGAATGTGGTTTGTTGTTAGCTGTTATTCACCTTCTCTTGCGTACTGATGATTTGGGACTTATCCACCTGCCATTTGGGAATATAATAGGTTGTTCAGCGTTTCCAAGAATTATTTGCTCAAACCAAGTATAAGGAAGCTGCTGAGCTTGCTGCAGAATCTCCACAAGGGATCCTCCGCACTCCAGATACGGTTGCCAAATTTCAGGCATGTATTTTATGTTCCTTAGTTCTGTATTATTCCTGCATCAGATTCAGTCTCTTAGTCCGTAGAATTTATGTTAATTTAACAGTTTCTTTCTTGGTTAATGAGTTTGCTTTTGACAAAAGGGGAAATCTTTAGTTAACCAATCAATGTCCTTAGATATTTGAGTTGTGAGCCATTTTGCCTTTCAATATGATTTGATGCACCTGTTCCAACTTATTTGGTGTTAGATTTCCTAATTTAAAACGACCGAAATGCTATTTGATCAGCTGTAAGGGTTTTGGTTGCAACAACAAAGCCAAAGTGTTTTCCTCTCAACATTGGGGGTTATTTGGTTGGAGTGCATGCAAGGATATTTGAGGACAAATTTGATGACTTGGACCCCCATGGGGTATTATGTGTGATTTGTGTTATTTTTCAGTTTCTCCTCCCTGTAAAGAGTACTCGTTTGTCTTTGATTTGTATAGATTGGAGGGTGGTTTGTGATCAGCAGTTAGAGGCTTTGCTTGATTACTTTGTTTAAACCCATGCATTGAATGTTAGAATTAACAAATAAATAAAATAATTAGATTTTGGAATAGCTGAAATGAACTCTAAGGCCCAAAATATGTATTGAATTGTTGCAATTGGCTTACTTGGGGTAAAATCTAATGTGTATATTTATGCTGATAAAGCTACTGTGCTGCATGGCTGCTGAGTCTCCTGTTACATGTTTTGATAAGGAGCTTCAATCTTTTATTTCGATTTTAAAGATGCATTATGCCTAATTACCTAAGTGTGCCTTATTGCAGAGTGTTCCTGTACAAGCTGGGCAAACACCACCTTTGTTGCAGTACTTTGGAACACTTTTGACTAGAGGGAAGCTTAATGCATTTGAGTCATTGGAATTATCACGGCTTGTTGTGAATCAGAACAAGAAGAATCTTTTGGAGAACTGGTTGGCAGAGGACAAGTTGGAATGTAGTGAAGAACTTGGAGACCTTGTCAAGGTTCTCTTTACACAAATAAACATCCATCTACCCTTACATTAATGTTTTTGTTATTTTGGTTTATACTATGGAGACTATCGTTTTTCTGCTTATTTATACTAAATGACGTTTATACTCAAAATTTCTTGTAGACTGTGGACAATGACCTTGCATTGAAAATATACATCAAAGCCAGGGCTACTCCAAAAGTTGTTGCGGCTTTTGCGGAGCGTAGGGAGTTCGACAAAATTTTGATATACTCCAAGCAGGTGAATGCTAGTTTTTTTGTGGCATTTTGGAATTTTGCTATTATGATATCTCTTGAATGAATGCTGGTAATTTTAAGCCTTAAGGTGGCTGGTTATTTTTTTGTTCCTGTTGTTGGGTCTCCTTTGTGGTTATTGACAAGACACTCTTGATAATCGATTTTGTGAATGTTATTGAACATTATTAACTTTGCCTTTTTCCGTGCGTCGGTGTAGGTTGGATACACACCTGATTATCTATTTCTTCTGCAAACAATTCTCCGATCAGATCCTCAGGTATGTGAAGAATGCTCAGAAAAAAATTCTGCTCGTAATGGTATCATGTCACCAGTCCAATCCATTTTTAGTGAGTTTCAATGCAAATAATTTTTCAAAATTCAAATATATGACTATGTTTGATAACTTACAATAGCTATCACATTCCATGCATTTCAGTTGCATATCGACATTTTTGCCAGTGAGCTTTCTCTTGTTTTATTGAAATATTCAATTGCAAAAACATGCCTGCAGGGATAATGCATTTTCCTTGAACAGGAATAGTCTAATTGATTTTTTGGTTGCAGGGAGCTGTTAATTTTGCCTTAATGATGTCTCAAATGGAGGGGGGTTGCCCAGTTGATTACAACACGATAACTGATCTCTTTCTTCAGGTTTGTGTAGTAGAAAATCTGCTTCCATTTCCATGCGTAACTTCTATGTCAGGTTATTTTGTTTTCTTCTCTAGTGTTCAATCTGAATGCTTCTTTTGGAAGATGGGATTTTGTTCTTTCCTGTTTGCATTTCTTGACTTGAATATTGTAAGGTGTGAGATTTTATCGATAATTTTGCTGCAAATTAAAATTTGTCACTCATCAGATAATTTTATTTCTTTTGTTTTCATCAGAGGAACTTGATCCGCGAGGCAACAGCATTTTTGTTAGATGTTCTGAAGCCCAATTTGCCAGAACATGCGTTCCTGCAAACAAAGGTTACGTTGTTTCTATTAAATTTGAACTTCTACCTTGTTTGTTGAACTTCTAGTTTGTTTGTTGCTCCAGTTTCTTCATCATTTCTTATTTATGCAGGTTCTTGAAATTAATCTTGTCACTTTTCCTAATGTGGCTGATGCTATTTTAGCAAATGGTATGTTTAGTCACTATGACCGTCCTCGCATTGCTCAGCTCTGTGAAAAAGCTGGTCTTTATGTGCGGGCGCTTCAGGTAAGATGCCTTCAAAAGTTCCTATGTTGAAATGCAGTTCCAATTATCCACTGGATTATAACAGTCCATGTCCTTTGCAGCACTACTCTGAATTGCCAGATATAAAACGTGTCATTGTGAATACTCATGCAATTGAGCCACAGGTTTGTTTACTGCAATTCTCAATGTCATTTTGTACTGTGCAGATGTACAAGACTTTTATGTAACTTTTAGTGCCTTGCAGTCTCTTGTAGAGTTCTTTGGGACTCTTTCTAAGGAGTGGGCACTGGAGTGCATGAAGGACCTTCTGTTGGTGAATCTAAGAGGCAACCTTCAGATAATTGTGCAGGTACCCATTTGCTGTCTCATTGTATTTGAGCACTGTCAAGAAATTCTGTCCTAGATTGAGTAACCTATGATTTTGCAGGTTGCCAAGGAATACTGTGAACAGTTGGGAGTTGATGCATGCATAAAACTCTTTGAGCAGTTCAAGTCATATGAAGGGCTGTACTTCTTCCTTGGTTCATATTTGAGCTCCAGGTAATCTGTTTAGAAAATGAGGCAGTTATCTTTTGTTAATATTTTATTCCACATTGTGAGTCTCTTATTCATATATCTTCTGTTACAGTGAGGATCCTGACATTCACTTTAAGTACATTGAGGCTGCTGCCAAGACTGGACAAATCAAGGAAGTCGAACGCGTGACAAGAGAATCAAACTTCTATGACCCTGAAAAGACAAAGAACTTCTTGATGGAAGCAAAGCTTCCTGATGCACGACCACTTATCAATGTATGCGACCGTTTTGGGTTTGTTCCAGATTTGACCCACTACCTTTATTCAAACAACATGCTCCGCTACATTGAAGGCTATGTTCAGAAGGTAAGAGTTCTGTCAAGGATCTTAGATAGCATTTTAGTCACTTAAGAATCTTGCAAAGGCTATAGTGCTGAACCCTTCTTGGATTTCTCTTCTTAGGTAAACCCAGGAAATGCTCCTTTAGTTGTAGGGCAGCTGCTGGATGATGAGTGCCCTGAAGATTTCATTAAAGGCCTTATTCTATCTGTCCGTTCCCTGCTTCCAGTTGAACCACTAGTGGAGGAGTGCGAGAAAAGGTTAGGTCCCACTTGCTGTCTCCTTTTCTCTGTCTCCTTAACTGCTCCCAGTCCTCATAATTAGCTTATGGTTTTCAGGAATCGGCTTCGATTGCTTACCCAGTTCTTAGAGCATCTTGTGAGTGAGGGAAGTCAAGATGTTCATGTTCACAATGCTCTAGGAAAAATCATAATAGACAGCAACAATAATCCAGAACACTTTCTCACGACGAACCCGTACTATGATTCACGTGTTGTGGGCAAATACTGTGAGAAGCGTGATCCCACCCTTGCTGTTGTTGCTTACCGCAGAGGACAATGTGACGATGAACTTATCAATGTAACAAATAAGAACTCCCTATTTAAACTGCAGGCCAGGTTAGTGATTACGTTGTTTTTGCTTTTGGAGTACCTGTATGTTTTTTTTGTTACCTTTTTGGAGTACCTGTATGCTGATGATTTTTGAGAGGAGGTTTATCCAACCCATTTTTATATTTCAGGTATGTAGTTGAAAGGATGGACGGTGATCTATGGGAGAAGGTTCTTACCCCTGAGAATGAATTTAGAAGACAGCTCATTGATCAAGTTGTATCTACTGCTTTGCCTGAAAGCAAGAGCCCAGAACAAGTTTCTGCAGCTGTTAAAGCTTTTATGACTGCTGATCTTCCTCATGAATTGATCGAGCTTCTTGAAAAGATTGTGCTTCAAAATTCTGCATTTAGTGGAAACTTTAATCTGCAGAACTTGCTTATCTTGACGGCTATTAAGGCTGATCCTTCTAGGGTTATGGACTACATCAATAGACTAGATAACTTTGATGGCCCTGCGGTTGGAGAAGTGGCAGTGGAAGCCCAACTGTACGAGGAAGCTTTTGCAATTTTCAAGAAGTTTAACTTGAATGTCCAGGCAGTCAATGTGTTGCTGGATAATATCAGAAGCATTGACCGGGCTGTTGAATTTGCGTTTCGTGTTGAAGAAGATGCTGTTTGGAGTCAGGTGGCCAAGGCTCAGCTCAGGGAGGGTTTAGTGAGTGAGGCAATTGAGTCGTTTATTCGCGCAGACGATGCCACTCAGTTTTTGGATGTTATTCGTGCTGCTCAGGATGCAGATGTTTATCACGACTTGGTGAAGTATCTTCTGATGGTTAGAGAAAAGACAAAGGAACCAAGGGTGGACAGTGAGCTCATTTATGCATATGCTAAGATTGATAGGCTGGGTGAGATTGAGGAGTTCATTCTGATGCCGAATGTTGCTAATCTTCCAAATGTTGGTGACCGCTTGTATGATGAAGGCCTGTATGAGGCTGCAAAGATTATATTTGCCTTTATTTCTAACTGGGCTAAGTTGGCTATCACACTTGTCAAGCTTAAGCAGTTCCAAGGTGCTGTTGATGCAGCAAGAAAAGCAAACAGCTCGAAGACATGGAAGGAAGTGTGCTTTGCTTGTGTTGATGCAGAAGAGTTCCGCTTGGCTCAAATATGTGGCCTCAACATTATCATACAGGTTGGGTATTTTTCTCCTTATTTAGCTTTTGGTCGAAAGTTTGGAGCGTCTTCTTTACTTCACTAATATTTGATGGTGTCCTAGCGTGCTTTTTTTTCTTACTTTGAAAGAGGTTGCTCTTAAGTTGTAGAACTGCTGCAATTTTTTTTCTGCGTGTGCGAGCTTGTATACTGCATGCTGTTATTGTTGCGTTAAATTTCTTGCTCAGTCAACTTTATATTTTGCTGCATAGCTATTTTATTTTAATCTTAGTGGTTTTTGATATATTTGTAGGTGGATGACTTGGAGGAGGTCAGTGAATATTATCAGAACAGAGGATGCTTCAATGAGCTTATATCTCTCATGGAGAGTGGTTTGGGATTGGAACGTGCTCATATGGGCATCTTTACTGAGTTGGGAGTCCTTTATGCTAGATACCGCCATGAGAAGCTTATGGAGCATATCAAATTGTTTTCAACTCGTCTAAACATTCCTAAGCTGATTCGAGCTTGTGATGAGCAACAGCACTGGAAGGAACTCACATATTTGTATATTCAGTATGACGAGTTCGATAATGCTGCTACAACCATTATGAATCATTCTCCTGAAGCTTGGGAGCACATGCAGTTCAAAGATGTTGCAGTCAAAGTTGCTAACGTTGAGCTGTATTACAAAGCTGTGCACTTCTACTTGGAGGAGCATCCCGATCTTATAAATGATATGCTTAATGTGCTTGCACTTCGTGTGGACCATACACGTGTGGTTGACATAATGCGGAAGGTTTGTAGTCTCCTAGTAAATTGTTCCTGATTATATCACCAAGGAACAAAATTTCGTTTCAGTATGTTTTTTTGGTTAGCTAGGAAAAGGAATTTTTTTGAAGATGTTTTGGAAACATAGCTCGAATATAATGAAAAAATTAAGAAAATGGGAATGTTGAAAGTGTCATTTTGGATATTTCTAAAAGGGGAAGAAGTTTTGGTACGTGTCTTAGAATTTCGAGATGCTTTGGTGCGTTTTTTATGTGTCTGGAAATGTTGGAAGTATGGGATTCCGCCAATCTTTGTTTCTGTCTCCCAAGCAACAGAATTGTTTCAGCTGTTTTGAAGGAAATGAAACGAAGTTTGTTCCTTGTGTATCATTAACACGTGCTCTGTCAAATGGTCATCTCCTTGGAGGCACTAATTTCTTTTGGTTTTGGATGATTCCTCCTGTTTGCTTTTCAGGCTGGTCACTTACTTCTTGTGAAGCCATACATGGTTGCGGTTCAGAGCAACAATGTGACTGCTGTGAATGAAGCTCTTAATGAGATTTATGTGGAGGAAGAAGACTATGACAGATTGCGAGAATCAATTGACTTGCATGATAGCTTTGATCAGATTGGATTGGCGCAGAAGGTAGGCGTAACTCTTTGTAATGTATGCGACTTCTCTCTTTGTGTAGTCTGAATTCACAAACTGCATTGGCTTTTGTTTGTGAAGATTGAGAAGCACGAACTTCTGGAGATGAGACGTGTTGCTGCTTATATTTACAAAAAAGCTGGTAGATGGAAGCAGTCTATTGCATTATCAAAGAAAGACAATCTTTACAAAGATGCCATGGAGACTGCCTCACAATCCGGGGATCGCGAACTTGCTGAGGGATTGCTTGTTTACTTCATTGAACAGGTATGAATCCGATATTGTATGCTTTCGTTGGAAATTAATGCAGACTCCTTCATTACCATAGCATGCATCCTTAGAAGCTCCTATGTTTTGTTAAGCTTGTTCATTGCATTGGAATCCAAGTTGTTTTTTCCAACTCTAGAATTGGCAAGACGGACCTAAACCATGACCGGGCTTAGTTTAGCTTGTTGGGAAGAAGTTATCTGGAGTAACTTGGTGGAGAAGGGAAATAAGATATTGGGAAGATTTTATGTTTTCTGTGAAGTTTTATAGCCAACGGTTATGAACATTCTAATTTCATTTCTGGACATATTTATGCACTTTTCCAGTTAAAACTGCTACACTATCTTGAATTATAATGGTTTGTAGTACTTACTTTGGTGTGCTTTTGCAGGGAAAGAAAGAATGCTTTGCATCATGCCTCTTTGTTTGTTATGATTTACTTCGCTCTGACGTGGTTCTTGAACTTGCCTGGATGAACAATATGATTGACTTCGCCTTCCCATATCTTTTACAGGTGAGTTTTTTTGTTTTCTTCTAAGTTATTCTATACTGGAATGGATGCATAAGGTGGATTATTTTGTTTGTTTCATGGTCTGTTGGTTGTCTTCACTTTCATCTATCTTCAAGTCATCGTGCTTGAAGTGGCTTGGGTTTGTGAGGAGCTACCCTCAAAGCCTGAGCTCTGCGACTGTGTCCTGTGTTTTCCTGGATCTGGTTCTCTTATTGGACATTTGACGTTTCCTTCTGACGTTTCTCCTATTTTGCAGTTTGTCCGTGAGTACACGGGCAAGGTTGATGAACTAATCAAGGACAAAATAGAGGCTCTTAGTGAAGTCAAGGCTAAAGAGAAGGAAGAGAAGGACATAATGGCACAACAGGTTTTTTGCTTTCAGCACTTTATTCATCTTTATGAATTTCCTATATTCGATTATTTTTTTCGCCCTTCATCCACATTCTATATTAGCTCTTTCAATTGCAGCTAAATTTACTTGATCGTATTCTCCGTATTCGTTATTTGTTGCAGAATATGTATGCGCAGTTGCTTCCTCTTGCTCTGCCTGCACCCCCAATGCCTGGAATGGGGGGCGGCGGTATGGGCTATGCTCCACCACCACCAATGGGCGGAATGGGGATGCCTCCAATGCCACCATTCGGTATGCCATCAATGGGTTCCTATTGATGATGGTTGGAGTGGAAAGTAGCAGCGGACAATAGTGGCTCTCACATAGAAGGGAAACTCGCAGTTCGGTTTTTGACTTTTCGTGGTTTTCCACCCTTCAATCTTCCTTCCCACTTGTTCTTTTGAAAACAAGTTTCGTCGTGATGAAGTCGGATTTGGAAATGTTCAGTTTTTGCTTTCCAGTTACAGGATGTGGATATTTTCCTCCTTTGTAATATTCTTTCGGTAGCAGAGTCATTTTTTTGCAGCTGGTAGGCGGCAAGATTGTACTATAGGTTAAAACACCTCACACAGATTTTCAAATCGTCCATATGTTGTGTTAATGGTTTTGCTTTCCCATTGTTGGACCATTTTCATTTCGAAATGAATGCTTTTGTCTGTTATGGTTTCACTT
>JABCMJ010011408.1:0-13916 GCA_014822125.1 Arbutus unedo | reverse complement strand
GGGGACTTTTAACCCCATCCAAGCGGGGCCTTATGTAAGTCGTAGAAATATACAGAGATCTCTATTTGTAAAGTGCTTGCATTATTCATTTGTTTGAAGATGATACCAACAAATGTGGTGATTTCTATTGGAAATGAACAAAGTAATTAAATTTACGAATTACATAGTTATTGAAAAGTTAATGCTCCAGTGATGTGCCTTAATGCAAATAAATTTGTGTTGAACTATTTATGGTTGTAACAGATAATTGCCCATTTAGATGGTCCTTATTACCATTATTGTAGATTAATGCATTGGGCTAGTACCATTTTTTTGGGAGAAAAAAATAATAATGCATAAATATTGAGATTTAATTCTAATGAGAATATTTACTGAGACATTGTCTTTAGTGGTGTAACCATAATTGTTGGTGTGCCAACACTGTAGGATGGTGTTTCTCTATTTGATGAGAATGAGCAGAGAATCGACAAGTGGTTGCCGTTGTGTAAGCCAGAGTGACAAAGACTTATTTTCAATTTATTGAAAGAAACACCAAACCATTGGGTTTGATCCAATGATGTGTGCAATTTAAAGATCGTACACATACGAGAAGACAAAAAAAAATTATACTTTTGGCATTAATAGCATGAATTAATGCTATGAATACTTGCTCGAGAGTAAGGGTGAGATTTTGGTTGAACTTATTCTTTTCGGAATGAAGTTTAAAGATCAATATAGCAGTAATATTAAGGTGTTGAAGGATCACCAGTTCGTAAAGTTTGTGTCCAATATGAAGTTGGTTACACCTTATTTGCTTTAATTCAATAGAGTTGCTGAATTAGAAAATCATCTCTTATAGGCATTGATGGATGCTATATTGATAAATTCTGTTTTGCCACAGAACATGTAGAGTGAAATATTTCTCTCAGTGAATGATATCCTCAATGCGAGGCATCATGCAAGAGAAGTGATTAAAATCCAAGAATGTGAGGGCCAGAGGCCTTCCTACTAATTCTTTGGAATGTGAAGGTATCTTATAGATTTAAAGGTACCTACAGCCAATAGGGTCAGAAAATGTGTGAAAATTGTTAACTGTATGTTGATCAATTTTGTGGTACATGTTGGATACTAATAAATGAATCTAAACTACTCGATATTCACAAAAACGTGATCAGTATAGTGAGAAAATACATTAGTCTTTGAACACGCGATTACGTGTAGATCCAGGGAAGAACCACTGGAAAACAATGGTCATGTTGTCATGGTACATAGGGTACACTCATGACTTTCGGTTGCACTATAACAATTATCTTGCAGTACTAGAAAAGTATAATAATACAAAATGGATATCTGATATAAAAGATTTAAAATCCATAAGTGGATACGTGTCACACTAGCGGATGTAGCTGTGTGTTGAAAATCCTTCAAATAGACGTGTATAACACGGTTTATAATATTACTCAGAGTTTATTGTTCTAGACAAGGCAATGAAAAAGTAGTATGGCTACGCCAATCTCTGGAAGATGTTCCCCTGTGGACGAACATTTGTGTCAGCAATATATGTAAATTATGATAGCCAATCAGAAATTGGACGGGCATAGAGTAATGTGTAATGGTAAGTCTCAACATGTCGTTGTAGATACAATACCATTAAACAACTGCTCTTAAGTTGGATTGCCATATTTTGATAGTGTGAAGTCAAAAGACAATATTACAGATTTGTTAACCAAAGAGTTAAATAGAGAGCTAGTTGTAAAATATCAATGGAAATGGGGCTAAAGCCTATGCTGTTAAAAAATTACTATGATGAAAACCCAATCTGTTGACTAGAGATCCCAGTATCAAGATTCAATGGAAAAACCTAATCGTGCGTGGTTACGGCGATCATTGAGAAAAATTGATTCTTCTACCATTTTATATGGTGCAACAGTAATGTTGTTAAGTATAAGCAATTAGTATTTGCCTTCAATGATTCTTATGCATTGAAATTGGGAAGTATTTGAGATACACATGATAAGAGGTCACCTATGTGAGTGTGAAGTGGGGCTGCTTCAATAAGAATTTGAGAAGGTAAATTTTTTAAAACACGTGCAGAACTAGAACGCGTGGTCATGGTCAAAACAAACACAACAGTGAGAATTAATCTGTGTTAAGAGAAATTCTTATGTGAAGTCTGTTGTCTCGGTCTACGCAAATAGCAGAACAGTTTAAGACATTACGTTCACTGGTCAACCAGTAAATTCGATATATTTTTACAGAGGAAGGTTCAAAGCCAAAAGTTATCTATTCTATGTAGGAATTATCTAATGTGCTTTTATACTTTGTATTAGTTTTTTGCCAAATTCATTCACATGGGGGATTGTTGAAAATTTGATAGAGTTGTGAATGAAATTGGGATACTGAAGGGTCTCATGAGACAGTTGGAAGATCTCAACAGTTATCACTCATTCATGGTGGCACGGATATCCATTTATTTTCTTATTAATCCTATAATTTATGCTTCTGGCAGTTTCAAAAACTTTAAAATTCTATATACAGTGAATCATTTTTCTTGTTTGAGAGATATTGAATGATTTTTGTGTAGTTTTTTTTATAGAGAGAGAGAGGCAAACACAATCAATTTGACAGACGGTCGATTGTGCAGTGTTTTATTGACTGATTTTTGTGTAGTTTTTTTTATAGAGAGAGAGAGGCAAACACAATCAATTTGACAGCCGGTCGATTGTGCAGTGTTTTATTGACTGATTTTTGTGTAGTTTTTTTTATAGAGAGAGAGAGGCAAACACAATCAATTTGACAGCCGGTCGATTGTGCAGTGTTTTATTGACTGAGTGAGCTTTTACCTTGGGAGATAGGCGTCAGAGCGATCCTCCAATACTCACAAGAAGTGGCGAATATATTTTAATGGAACTGTAATTTCACAGGACTCGATTTCACAGGACTCGATTTGGTAATGTATATTTGATTTGTAAATTTGTGTTGTAATTTTATTATGTAACATTTGGTTATTGATTTAATGGAATTATTTTTTAGAATATATTCAATCAACTTGTTCGCATAATTTTTTCCATATATATAGCCTCCAAGTTAAAAAAAAGAGAGACACATCCTAAAACCAACCTTGTGACGATATTTGGACCTAAAAAAACAAGGAAAAGTTGTAATTATTATATGAGGGAGGGAAGAGTTAACACCAAAATAATCTATGATGGGGAAAAGAAGTTAATGGGCTGGGAAATAATAAAAAATAAGAGGAAGTATCTCAATCTGATTTGACAAGGTATGAACATCTCTAATCCATTAATCCATTAGCTATATGTACTCTTTTAGTAATAATAGTTAGTCTAAGTAATTTTTTTAATTTATAATTTACTCTTTGTTAGGTTAATTAATTAATTCAAACCAATTTCATTAGCTATATGTAGTGAGTTCATTTTCATTAGTTAAATTTCAAAATAGTATTTATGTTTTTTAATTTTTACATTCTATCTTTAACACCTCATTTTATATTTTATTGACAAGAATTTTTTTCATTTTTTTAATAAAATATTAATTATTATCGGTAAAATTTTTTTTAGACAATTTATATATATTTATGAGACGATGAAATATTAATTAAAGGCAATTATCGAAATAATGTTTTGAAATTTTTTTCCGTAATTTATTTGTCAAAGTTCAATAATATATCAAAATAAATTAGTAAGAATTACTCTATAAACAAACATAACAAAAGATAAAATTAATCTTTAATAAATATTTAAGAATCTCTATGTAGTTTCTACAAGTGCCCTACACCTTGAAAATATGATCGCTGAGAAAATCGTATATTTTGACAATTTTTTTTATTTTTTTATTATTGATCAAGTTAAATTGAATAAATAAAAAATAAAAAATAAAAAAATGTAAAATAATGATTTTTTTTTATATTTTTATTAGATAAAATAAAAAGTAGGATTGGGATGCCCAAAGCCAACCTGTCTCAGCGTGCAATTTCTTCTTGTCCCTTCTCGAGGTTTTCTCTTTGAGCACTTTTTTTCACACGCCCGTCCCCCCTTCTTCGCTCTCTCCTCAGGCTCCATCGATGGCTACTGCGACCATGCAGAAAGAGGGAAACTCTTCGAAAGCTCCCGGACAACAGCAGCAGACGCCCTTAGATTCTCCTAGCAGCAACGACGCTTCATTGGGTCATCAACAACCCCCACCTCCTACTGTTGGCACGGACTCGTCTCCCAAGGAAACCGACGAATCAAAGAGTGTCGGAAACTCCTCAGAGACCGGAGATGCGGCGAATTCAAAGGCCGTGAAAAACAATGACGCCAACAACGATGCTACTGTTTCTGATGCTCAGAAGAAGGTGCGCAGGGCGGAGCGGTTCGGAATGCCGGTGCAGATCTCCGAAGAAGAAAAGCGGAGTTCTCGAGCAGAAAGGTACTATAATTTTTCTTTCGTTAGGTATAATGAATCTTTTCCGACAAGGTTATGGGATTTTGCGATAGTGTTTTGTTAGTTGTTTCTGTTTCAATTGATAGGGTTAGGGTTAGGGTCTGGACTTATGATTTTTTCTTGTCTTGGTACATCTCTTAGTTTCTCGTTTCCTTGTAACACATGTTGAGTATAGACAATTAATAAGCTTTAGTTGATTTGAAGCACCCAATTTGAAAACTCAAATCTAAACATAAATTTTGGCAAAAGTATCACCAATGGTATGCAGTTTGGACGTTACAACGATTTTAAGAAACTTGTGTAATGATTGGCTCTCTTGATTTTAGTATCACCAATTAGACATAGGTTTGAGTCGGAGGAAGTGTTAAGGATTTTTTTTCCAGCCAAATTTTTGTTTGAGTGGAGATTTGAGCAAGCGCTGGGATGCCCTCATCAATTTTTTTCACCTTTTTCTGTTTCATTTGATATGATTAGCATTAGGGGTTATGATTGTTTCTCCCGTGGTAGTGCATTTTGCATTTTCTCTTAACCTGTAACATCCACACTCTCCGTTATACACGGGTCGTTACGTGCACACACACATGCATCATGAATTACTCTCTGCCTCTCTTAAAAGTTTACCTTTATAATTGCTTGTGTTTGTAAGTTTGTGTGTGTGCCGCTGTGGGTTGGGGCCTTGGGGAAGAAGTATATTTTTGTTTGAGAATAGATTTATTTTTTCCTTTAGTTTAATAAGTAGGAAAGGCTGAATAATTAGAATAATTTCCTAACAATAGCTAGAGTAAGCTGATGGAGGTTCTGCTATGTTAAATGATGAGGTCTCTTTGAGAATGATGAAAGAAGTGTTTGCATTTTCACTCCCTACAAATTTTCCTTATTTTACTCCTGGCATATTTTCCCATTCTCTGTGACTAGAGTCTTACCTTCATTAGTCATGGTTTTGTTGTGACATAATTTACAGTTTCTATATCTCAGTTACATATATCCAACATGACGACTTATTTTGATTTTTGTAGTACGTTAGAAATTTAAGTATTGGAAGGGTACCCTCAAACATACTTGTAAAAGGCGCGCCTAGGCTCTAGGTGCGATGAGGCGCGAGGAGGCGCGAGGTTGGCACCTCAAGTAGTGTGAGGCGAGGTGCCTTCAAAGAGGCGCGTGCCCTATGGTCAAGGCGCAAAAAAGGCGTGCCTCTTTGAAAATAAAGAAGAAAATGATATAACCCTACTTTTCTACTCTCTCTCTCTCTCCTCTTGCGTGGGACTGCAGGTATCTTTCTTCTCTTTGTCAATCGACTCCATCGGATGGTTTTGTATAGGTAGATCGACCGACTTCAATGTATATATGCTGCTGCTGCTGCTGCTGCTGCATTCCAGCGTATATATATCCTGCTGCTGGTTTTGTCGACTTCAAATGGTTTTGTCAACTTCAAGGCTCTTGTGTATATAACCTTTGTGCCTTGGTGCGCCTCTCACCTTAAATAACTATGCTCTCGAAAGGTGGTACTTGTTCATTCCCAGATAATGAATTGAATGAGCTAAAGTAATCTCGAAATGTTTCCTCAGGAGGAAAGCCCATCTCGACGTTTCCAGGAGTATTCAAGCTAATTGAAGTATTTGTGGTGGCAATGTTATTCTAGGATAATAACAACATTATCATGAGAATTTCAATTGCTAATGTTTGCTTTTGTCCTTCTATTCACTCGAGTGAAAAGTCGGGGTGTCGCGGGTTGAGTCCGGTCGGCTGTGGAGTTTGAGGCCAACTTTTCATGTGACTTGATTTGTTCGTGTGGAAATAATTTCCAACTGATTTCGACCATTGTATCTTTCAAAATAAAAAATACGTCGCTCAGGTTTGTGGACGGGTCGGTCAAACCCAGACCACTTCATTTGCTGAACTCATCAGAAATTAGAAATGCCACAATTGGAAATCAGAGAGTGCGATGGGAGAGGTGCATGACAAAGGGAGAGAGATCAGAGACATGGAGAGGGGATGAGAGAGAGAGAGGGCGATAGTGCAGAATCAACGACTCATGTTGATGCCCCCACCTATTGTCGTGCTGCCCCTATAAACGGGGCAAGCTTGTTGCAAGGGGGGAGGGAGAGAGAGGTGTTTATGAAACTTAAAGGGGAAGAGCTATGAGGGATGGATATGGATAAGAGATCATATATTACACGATACGGATACGACGATACATCAAAATTCAAAATAATAGGATGCGGATACGTTAGAGATATATTTGTAAAATAAAATTTTCTTACAATTATTAGTCTTCTATTATGCATAAAGAAGAGACAAAAAAAGAGAAATAAAGACTCTGGAGCATAGTTGTCAAATCGAGAATCGAATCGTGAATCCGAAAGGTATATTTACAAATCGTGAACATAATCGAATTGCGAATCGCGCCGATTAGGTCATGTTTTTTAAAACATATTAAAAATGCAAATATAAGATAACAATCAATAAAAATGTTGTATCCAAATATATATTGATGATCATGTGATTTAAATAGATAAGACACTTGCTTTTATTGCAAGAGATGTGGGTCCAAAGTGAACCCCGCCGTGATCTAGATGATCAGCTCTCTCAGTTCTCAAGGTTGAAAAGTAAGGAAAGCCAACAGGTGAAAAGTGAAAACCGAAAACTTAAATTTTTCAGTCTACAACATTTTTATCCGGAATTGTTTTTACAAAAGACTCTTCGTAAACCCCAACAATGGTTGTATACTGTTTTTGTCTAAAAAAAAGAAAAAATAGATTTTTTTGTTCTATTGGGTCACTATCCCGATCCAGACCCGCGAAAATTTAAATCGAAAGTGAATCGACGATTCATGCGATTCGGAATCGATTCACCAATTCTCTTACTCAGTGCAAGTTGCGATTTGTCATATAGGTTTGAATCGATTTTATGGTGTATCGAATCAAATCGTGCGATTCGTATCGTAAATCGTATGATTTTGATAACTATGTTCTGGAGTGTGTATATAAGTATAATATTTGCACAATAGAACAAAGCAAAATGTATTTCGATTTGCGATTTGCAAATATGTTGATATAGTGCCTATGTTTTGCGATTTGAGTGTAAGTCGATTTACAATAGTAGGTAGAGAGAGAGAGAGAGAGAGAGAGAGAGAGAGAGCTTCGAATGACTGAATATTCGAAGTCAACCAAGGGTTTTTTTTCTTTTCTATCTCTCTTTCGCAATCTGTGACTATTACTTAATTTTTAAAAAGAATTCATTTTAACCCCTGCTGTATCCCAAAATATCCCTACGATCCCTTGTGTATCCTAAATGTATTTGAAATTAAAACTATGTATTTTAAATACAAGATGCTTATTTACTGTATACGATACGTATTAGGATGCATCGGTATTCGATATGTATCCGATACCCAAACGCAACTAGTTTCGGTTGGATGATAAGGAGAAATTATAAGGGTGACGCCTAAAATGAAGATACTTACACTTGTTCACTAGTTATGACGGTTCACATGGGCCTCTTTCCTCCTCCCTTTTCTGCTCACTTGTAGGGGTAGTAACTAATAAGCACGTCATATAGCATATCACCACCTGTAGTTTTGAAGTCTATGCATTCCTTTTACTTTTCAGTTGTATTTTGCACTATGTTTTACGCAAAACCAAAGCCCGTCCCTGAAACCCAGATCTAAGGCATTTATGACCCTTGGAGGACTAAGAAGTCTGCCGAAACTGTCCATTCTTGGCTTTTTCAGATTGGGTCAGAAGAGTTGGTTGGATAATTTGGGTTCACCCCTGGGACTCACTGGGAGCACCAACTTTGTAGCCTTTATGGATAACTCGATGGCAAATTGTACAACGTGATAATTAAAGGGACATTCGGCTGCCCATCTATAGGTTATATAATTGGGGGCAATTGGTCCATCAAACATTTCCTTACAAGGACCAACCCAATTAACACACGGAAAAATTTCTTAATATCCTTTGTGATATCATTGAACAAAGAGAAGCTGTGCGAATATGTTCAGGAACTGGGGGATCTTGGCGATAGCTATCTCAAACTGGCACTCAGAGAGGATTTGTTCTCATGGAATTGCCACCCTCGCCCCCAAAGGTTCTAGTGACCCTATGGTTGTCATACTTGAATCAGTTCCTCTGCTCTCTCTCACTTATGTTGGATTTCTTGTCTCCATTTTGGAGGCCTGAATTTAGTAGACACTTAGCTGATTATTTGAAGGCTACGTTACCTGGACACGGGTGTAAGAATTGGGTGCGGGTGTAGTCTAGGACTCGGACTACTAAAGACTAAATATAGAAGATACCTTGATATGGATCTAATTTTGGACTTGGATTTGGGGATTTGGTAAATAATTGTCATTAATGTGTTGTGTTTTTAAGCATGACTTCAAAAGTTGGGTCACCAGTTTTTTTCATGTGAAATTTATGGCCCTAATCCTCCTTAGATTGTTGTGTGGCCCCTTTACCCTTTAGCCTATACAGATAGGTGTTTTGCCTATTACCCTTTAGCCTAAATAAGTTATTGTGTAGCCCATCTAGCCTTTTAAGTCTCAACAAATGATTCCTAAGTCTCAACAAATGATTCCTTAGTCAAAGCATCCAACCAAAATTGCACCATCAGAAACCAAACAGCCTCATTTGTCATTTCTTATACCCAAAACATCTCTCTCTCTAGACCCAGAACCATCATATCAGTGCAGTCTTCTTCTTCATTCTGGTTGTAGATGGACTGCTGCAGATCGCGAAAGCAAAGGTGCAGCACACTCAGTTGCAGATTGCTAGCATCTCGTTGTTTCGATTCTTCTTTAATCTAAACTTTGAACGTCAACAAGGATCTCTTAAAAGTTTTTCAACTGTAAGAACTTTTTCAGTCTTTGATCTTCTCCCTCTCTAAGTTTAGCTGTGTTCGAAAAAATAGGGCCAAGTCCAACATGTATCCCGCACCCTTATCATGTCGTGTTTACATGGGTGCTTCACCCCAAATCAGGGATCCATGCATCATAGGTGGAAGGAACTTTAACGGGTCAAGGGTTAAATTTGGTTTTGGATGAGGTCCTGTTTTCTGCTCTCTCTCTCTCTCTCTCTCTCTCGTGTGTGGGCGCATGTTTCTTCTAACAGAAAAGCTAACTATTCCTGCCAAGAGTTGTTGTTAAACCTCTATTTTTCTGTATGTTGTTCGTTTTTGCTTACCACTAGTTTCACGTGGCATTGGGTGTGTTTGTTTCATGATTAGGGGTTAATTATAAGCATGAACTGACATGTTTATTGGTTATTTCTGTACATAAACTGAAAAGTTAGGTAGTACAATTTAACAGTCTTGGCTTTGTGATTTTGGATAATTCTTGGTTTTGTTGTTTGCTATTAGATTTAAGTTTTTAACTGTTTTTATTTGATGTTTCTATTTGTGGTTGTGGAGATTGTGGGAGTGCTCCAGTTTTTGATATTTAACATTTTCGTTCCAGTGGTTTTGCACTACACATTGACACTAATGTACGAACGATTATTACTGCTTAAAGGACAATATTACTCTTCTTAGTGCAGTTGTCCAAGTCTGACCGTGAATTTTGTGGAGAATCAAAAGGGACCTTTCCTGAATCGTGAATCGGATTGAATTGTGAATCGCTTTGATTTGGTCATGATTTCTAGAGTATGTAGAAATGTATATATCTTTGCCTTTGGATGACAGAGATATATTGTGGATGTATATTTAGGCCCAAATCGATAAGAAGTTTGTCCAAGTGATGATTGAGGATCACATGTTATGGAAGACTCCTCCTTGTATTACAAGAGATGTGGATTCGATGAATGCCGGCAAATTGTGTGATTAAAATCAGTTCCAATTCTACTTCTGTGTATGGTTGACCTTGTTAAATATGGGCCTATGTCGTTGCAGGTTTGGGACTGGGACTGGGACTGGGACTGGGTCTGGGTCTGGGTCTGTGTCCAGTATGCTTGGCTCAGATGCATTGACAAAATCAGAGGAGCAGAAGAGAAAGGCCAGAGGGGAGAGGTTTGATTATCTTCATCGATAATTATTTGATTAAGAAGCACTACCTTGTTATTGAATTTGTAAAACCTCTATTAATCAGTTTTCTCTTATTTTTTAGTTCGATACATTCTTCTGGGTGTGAATACTTTATGATCCCTCATGTTTTCTTTTCAGGTTTGGGTCTGTCCTGTCTGTGCCTGCTGATGAGGAGGCGAAGAAGAAAGCCAGGCTTGCCAGGTTTACAGCAATTCCCCAGACAGATCCTTTGGAAGAACAAAAAAAGGAAGCAAGGGCACTAAGGTCAGCATCAATGCAACAATATTGGCTTACGGTGTAGTGTGATGAAATCTTGATAGTCGAAATTTCTGGTCTATGTTTAATGACGTGTTACACATTGGCTTCCAGGTTTTCACAAACTCCATCTGGCTCTCTGTCACAAGTAAATGGCAAAGCAAATGATATAGCAACTGTAAGTCCTTGTAAAACTTTGAATGAACTCTTGATGTTGATGTCCCCTTGTGAGTTTTTTGCCTCGAGTAGTAATTTTCTGTTTTTGAACTTCAGTTTGAACTTCAGAAAACAGCTATCAC
Source organism: Arbutus unedo (assembly GCA_014822125.1). NCBI lineage: Eukaryota > Viridiplantae > Streptophyta > Magnoliopsida > Ericales > Ericaceae > Arbutus > Arbutus unedo. Next base: position 2,922 of record JABCMJ010011408.1, on the reverse strand, counting down.
GGGCAAGGCCGGTGGGGAGACCTAATTGCCGTTATTTTTCTCGTTCATGGTAAGATCTCTTTGAAGAGGTTATCTTTAGTGGTCACAATATCCCCTTTTTGTTTAGTTGTCATGCTTTCCCCATCAATTAATAGGTTGCTTTGGTGAGCTGTCTTAATTAATTTGCTAGCGAGTTTTCTGTTTACACATGTTGACTCCCGATAGCTTCTATATTTACTTAATAACGTATGAATTCTTGGATGCAGTTATCATGGTGTATGACAGCATGACGGAGCTTTTTTTTGTTGTAGATGTATCTGTTCACCTGGTGAGGCCCGGATATTCAACTTCTCCTTAGCGTTAACCTATTTTATATGATGGATGAAAAGTACCAAAAAATGTGAAATCATGGCCTGGGAAAGTTTTCTGCTCTCATTTTCTGATATATAACTGAGACTCCTCAGAAAGCACTGACTCCTAATTTTGGTTCTGCTACAACTTTATCCTCATTTTCTTCTTTTGTGATTCAGAGGTGAGCAACCTCTCATATCTACGTGTGGTGATGTCACGTACTGTGGGTACATTTGGTATCAGCGGAAAGAATTTAAATGTGCGAGTCTAACATCATCTGATCCAAGATTTTGTGTCAAAATTGCTGCATGGTCAGTTGCATTTTTGTTGAACAATCATATTAACAGAAATCACTTGGCGTACTATGGTCTTTTTTTTCTTTCTTTCTTATTTTGGGTTATTTTTAGATTGCTTCCATCTTTTGGATACAAGACAATAGATGGCCGAAAGTGTGTAAGAATCACAGATTCTCAAACACAAAGCAACTGGTTTTGTCATGCTTTCTGACCCTAGATTGACAGCTTTTAGGGATGTCCAGATTAGGGGATTTTGGAGCCATGAAAATTGCCAGTGTTATGAGGTTTAGGTTGAATTTATGTACTGCATTAAGTTTTTTTTTTTTAGCTTGTTTACTTAGAAATTCACTTTGAGTGTCCCATTTTGTTGCACAAACTATTAACATGTTAACTTTTGGATTCTTGGATCAGATGATAGTAACTGCACTTGGAAATCAAATAATTTTTGCATCTTTCAATCTGGTTAAAATCATTTTACTTTACTGCAGTTTTCCAACTTGAGCACGAAGATATGAGAGGGGTTGGAGTAAGTTTGAGGGTAAAGTTGACGGACCAAGGAATTTAAATGTGGTCTTGTGACTGGCCTCTCATATTTTCCTAGGCTATAAGTTCAGAAATTTCCGTACTTTTAGTTTCTCATGTGAGTTGGATTGACGCTTAGGAGTTGTTGTTGGCTATTGAGTCAGATGTGTAAGAATGAATGGAAGAATTTCGGAGTTTTATTTTTCGAACTTGGAGAAAAATAGAAGGGTCCTGGATTTCTTAATTTCCTATTCATTGTTATTTTTCGGCTTCTTACGCTGTATAAATCTGCTAGGCTTATCAACCGGGAGTTTGTCTTGCCTGTTATGTTTATCTGATGTTCATTAGTGTGAAATGTTCCCTGGTTTTCCTGTTCTCTCTTCTTTGCTTGAAGAGATGGAGCGATTCCAAACCACGTTCCAAGGTACAAACCACAAACACGAGTATATTTTGGCTTTGCTAAATCCGTACAAATAGCATAAGAAAACAACAGTAAAAAAGTACCAATTATTCCCATTTGGCCTAAATTATTTATTTCGATTTTTTTTGTCTTTATTTATTTATTTTCTCTGCATTTGTTGTTTTGCCTTTAATGTTTTGTGGATTATTAGTCTATCTTGATGAAAGAAATATAAGTATAAAATTATGTTTAAAAGTTAAAAAAAGTGTTACTAAAGTTGACGAATAAGCTAAAAAAAAATAATTAATTTTGGATTGTTTTTGTCTTTTTTGATTTTTTTTAAAATTTGGTCAATTATTTATAATTTTTTTAAAAATTTTCGTCGAGATGAATCAATAAATTATAAAAAGTTGACGAAAGACAAAAAATTACAAAAATATTTTGCTCAAGGACGAAAAAATAATTTAATAAATATCATCTTTATATGGTCATAGAGAGTATATGAAGCACTTTCAACTTCATTGACATGGATAACAACAAAGTACAAGAGTTCTTGTAAGAGATTTGTAGGTTTGTAGGTTCTACTTCATTATCACTGATAAGGAGATTTGTAGGTTTTACTTCTTACCACGCCGCTTTTCTTATCAGAAACAATTGAAAGATAATGAGAATTTTACTTTGCTTGATCTTTTAAGGAAGGGATTGTTTTTCCTACTTCAGAGATTTGTAGAGAGGAAAAAAAATGGCCCGCAAAAGAGTTTGTTATATGGAAAGCAATGTAGTAAAATTAAGCAATTTCAGTCCAAAATCTGTAACACTTGCCTTAAAAGTCTTTCATGGACCTTCATTCATGCTTTTAGGATTTAGTTCAACTTTTCTAGCCTTTATCAGGGATTTGAACGGCCCTATAATTTTTTATTTTTATGAGCCGGCCTAAAAAAAAGTTTTCCTTCTATAATATTAGAGTATAGATGTATGTATGTATGAATTGTTGGTAGATGCAATGTGGGGGAGGAGGCAAAGATAAATTTAGGTGATGTTCTGTTAAGTATATTAGCGGATATGGACGAATGGTTTACATGCTTAGAAGTTAAAGGATTTAAGTTGATAAAATTAAAATTATTGGGTTCAATTTGGGAATTGTACCAAATTATGATTTTTTTTTTATATGTAAGCGCCTCCTTTTTTTTTTCATAAACATTACCTGCTTTGTGTAGGATTCACAGCAAATTCGATAATCAAGATTGTTTATTTTATCAATCCTACAAAAAATTAGCTCAATCCCATATTGCTAAGTGTTAAATTGAAAAATATTTCTAGTGGTTCAAAACTTTAGTCCAAAATTTAATATTTAGATTTAGCACTTGCTGATAT
>JABCMJ010011406.1:0-11874 GCA_014822125.1 Arbutus unedo | reverse complement strand
TGTTATTCAAACTAAAAGTAATGGAGGAAGAACAAGTTAACCCATTGATGTTAAAGTCATTTTATGGCTTGCTACAGTGTCAAAGACCCATAAAAAAAGAAGGCTTGCTCCACCATTGCAATTGTCACATAACACCACACCACATATTCACCGTACAGTATTGTCCATCGTAGGATGGTCCCAAAAATGGCTATGCTAAACTTGGTGCCAGATTTGGCAACCATAAATTGACTCGCCGAAAAATGGCTGACTGGTGGAGCAACCATTTTTCGAGTTTGATGCAAAAAGTTGGCTTTGGCTGGGCAAATGGCAGCCCGGTGGACTTGAGGTGTTCACGAATGGCTGGGTTCATTTGCAGAGCCCTACCAATTACTGCTTCTACGCACATGATTGAATTGTATCTTCCTAAAGCAGCTGAATGCTTGCCTAACATCTTCTAGAATCACTTCATGTGAAGCTGAGACAATTACTTAAAATAATGCCAGAATGAAGAAAACAAGTAGCAAAGCAGACTGCCTAATTCATATGTGACTTGTAACCATAATCAATATGTTTACGGTACTTTCAGTTGCTGCAGACAAATTGTAGTATATGTAGTGTACAGTTTGATGGGGGCAAAAAGTATATCAGATTTTCTTCGTTTTCATGAAAAGATGCAATTAGAACCAATGATTACCGAAATGGGTTCCTGACGAGGAAGAACGGTTATTGAACAATTTCAACATTCATTACAAAATCAGAGTTGTAGCTTTAGACTGAAGGACAATTTCTTTCCTTCAAAAGAATGGGAAGCAAGGATATCAGTTTGCTGCTATAGTAGGACAAATTTTTCCAGTTTTCTGCATTTACATCAGACAAGCAGTACCCATATACAGAAATAGTATAATTCAATCAAAGAGAAGAGGTAACAAATTTCATTAATTGTTCATAAATAAACACTCCTTGAGTGACACTTTTTAACAATTATAACATTCATTGACTAATGATTTTCTTTCCATAGCTAACTCCACTTAGGACACTGAAATTTTCAATTTCCTGAGTTACATCACAGATGCTATACCCATAATATAGAACCGAAACTGATAACAAAAGAGACGAGGTAACAAATTTTGTTCTCCATCGGTATACATAGCTTGAGTGATGCTTTGAGAAACAGCATTCCCAACAACTGCAACACTCGGATATCAACAATCCCGCGAATATTTCACCATACACTTGTATACGAATGCCGAATAACAAATTTGTAACAAACAATGGCACTATCAGTGGAGAAACACACCCTCATCATATAAATCACAGCAGCTTCTAATGAACCTTCCTCCATTTTGCATCTGTAACAGTTTTTTTCTCATCCCCTTTTAATTTCACGTCCATATCCCATAAAAACACAAACGAACTAATAGAATTCGAACCCTTCTGCAGTTCTAAAAACTCCAATGGCGACAAATCAACTGTTTTCTCTGACTCCCCAGCCGTTTTCTCTGACTCCGCGATATCTTCTCGATCATCTACATCATCTGCATCCAATTCAGCTACGAAAGGGTGATTCAACAACGACCGAGCTGTCAATCTATCCTCGGGTTTCGTAGCGAAACAACCTCTCAAAAAATCCTTCCCCTCTTTCGATACCTCACTAGGAATTTCAACCATTCTCTTCTCTTCACCAATCTCACGTAGAATATCCTCAACCTCCCAATCTTTTTTCCCATCCCAGAGAGATTTCCCAGTAATCATCTCCATCACAACACACCCAAGAGCCCAAATATCAATGGCAGCCTCTTGTGATTTACTAACCACAACTTCTGGCGACAAATACCCAACTTTTCCCCTAAAACAACAAGGGTCCAAAATCTTCTTATTTGCCATTTTTATCCTTTTTGCCAATCCAATATCACCAATTTTCGCCATACATTCTTTACCAGAATTAGTAGTACTAAAAGGGAACAACAATATACTCTCTGGCTTCAAATCACAATGAGCATAACCATGCTTATGGATGCATTCAAGCCCTTTAAGAACATACCTCGCGTATAGACTGACATCTGATTGCGGCAACCCAGTCCCCCCTGATTTCTTGATCAAATCAGCTAGGGTTCCACCAGAAGCATGCTCGAATAACAGGTTGTAAATCATCCCCTTACTGTCACTGGTAGTAATTTCTTCCCCATAGCACTTTCGGATGTAAGGGCAATCTTGGAAATTGTTGAGAACCATTGCCTCCTTCTGAAGCAAAGCAGAATCAGAAACATCTGCTGATTTCACAGCCATGAGTGTTGGTAAGTTGGTGAGTCTCCTCTTGGGTTTCTTCAAAGTGGCCAAATAGATCGAACCAAAGCGGGTTTTGCGGATAATGTCCCCTCTGAACCAATTTTTGCCATGGCCGTAGAAACTTTCCTGCTGGAGTTCGTCATGCTTCCTCTTCAACCCCATTTTTGCAAGGCCCTTCTTAGTTTTGCCGACTTTCTGGGTATTTCTGTCCTGAACTGGGTTTTTATTTATACTAGAAATCAGGCAATGAGGTTTAGGGAAATACATAATCCAGTCGGATTCCTAGAAGGAAAAGGGATTGTTTGTGTTCTGTTCCAATACGGTTTGCTAGTAGTAATCCGTTACCTAGCTGTCGCGTGCCTTGATATCCAAGTTATCGTGGCCATGCGGTAGTAGTACATATATGTACGCTTCCTATGATCCGAAGGGAAAAGATGCTATGGTATATTTCCTCGACAAAAATACTACAAGTACAATAAATTTACACAATATAATACATGCATTGTGTTGTGTAAATTTGTTGTACTTGTAGCATTGTTGTTTCCTCAATCCAAACCAAAGGTATCAATCTTATACCGTGAGTGTATCGATTTTATTACAAATACAATACGTATTGGTACTAGTATGTATCGACGTACCGTTTCAGATTTATCGCTAAATTAATCTTGATATTTCAAATAATATGTTTTAATAAAAAATCATATTAAACATATAAAATAAAACATCATAATTTAAAAACAAATCACTAAACATAAAAATTAAAAAAAATAATTTTGATCTCAATTTATGTCTAATTACTCAAAAAAATATTAATTGAATTTTTTATTTTTTTAAAATATAGACCAATACGGTACAATACTAGCTGAAATAGTGGCCAAAACGGTACTCCAGTAGTTCGATACTGTTATGAGAACAGTACAAAATGTACCGACCGATACAAAACAAAATTAATAAGTTTGGTCCAAACACATATTATAAGTTTGGGTAAAATACACTGACTTTCCTTGCGATTTCAGCAATTGCACGGACCTCCCCTGAAATTTTAAAAAATGCAATAATTACAGTTAGTTTTACCCTTAGATTTGATAATTTTACTCTTTCTTCACACTCACTTCCTTAATTTTTTTTTCAATAATTTTTTTGAAATTTGACATTTTTTACTAGAAATAAATATCTCGTAAAAATAATAATGGAAAAATCTATAACGTTGAAAGAATAAATATGCTAAAATTTTGTATGCTTGTTTAATCAGATAGTAATAGTAAAAAAAAATTATTTTATTTTATTTAGAAATAATTTTTTTTTAAAATTTTAATTGAGATGCGCGAAATTTAATCTCAATAACCTAATTCAATGTAAATACATAAACTTTTATTTTTTATTGATGTGTGGACTAATTATTTTTTAGAACAAAAATTTATGCTAGTTTTTTAGATCAAAAGATTAAAGTATTTTTGTGCATATGTTTAAAAATTAGTTTCACCATTTCACATAAGTAAGCAAGACTTTAAAATTGATGCCAAAATTTTTAAAAAATATGTATGAAAGAATTTTATTTTTTTTAATTTTGACACTAATTCATTTTTTTGCTTACTTCTTTGAATTTGTGCAAATAACTTTTTAGAATTATGCACGAAATCCTTTAATCTTTTGATATAAAAATAGTATGAATTTTTCTCAAAAAATAATTATTGAAGAAAATATTAAGAGAATAAGTGTGAAGAAATAGCAAAATGGTCAAATTTAAAGAAAAAACTAATGTCAACTAATAAAAACTAACGTAAAAGGAATAATAATGACCTAATAAATTCAAAAGCAAGAAAGATCCCTGCAATTGTCAGGAACCTCAGGGGAGGTAAAAAATAAACGAAACTATAAATGTGAAAATCGTGCTCTATATAATTTGAATTTTTTAGGTTAAATGTCAAGGATTAGTGTCTAAAACATGGTTGGAGTACTATTGGCTTGGCTCAGCTCAATAAAGACTTAACTCAATTCGGTTGGCTAAGTTAAACAAATGAGCTCTAATCAGAATTTTAAGTTCGTCAAGTAAACAAACTGAATTTGAGTAAGTCGAAACTCGGTTTGGCTCACCTCAACTAAGCCAACATTGACTACTTTCATGCATTTGATTGTAAATATTTTATTTTAAACAATTGTAAAATTCATTTAGAAAAGTTCAATTCAAAATCCATTGAGGGAATTTTCATTGAATATTCAAGTTTTACACAAGCATATAAAATTTTTAATAAGCGCATTTTACTAGTTGAAGAATCAAGTCATATATCATTTGATGAATCCAATACTAATTTTTCTAAGACTAATTGATGATGACAATGTTGTAATTGAAGAGATAGTCCAAGACCTTATTATTGGTGAATGATGAGAACAAATAAATTACTACTCAAGTGAAGGATGATAATCAACCACAAGACATTATAGGAAACAATCAAGACCTTCCTAAACAATGAAAGTTTGTTCAAAATTATCTTAAAGACTTGATTCTTGGAGATTCCTCACAAGGTATATGTACTCGTTCTTTACTTAAGAATATTTGTGGTAATTTAACATTTGTTTTACAAATAGAGTCCAAGTCTTTGATTAAAGACGAAAATGATGAAAATTAAATTCTAACCAGGAACGGAGTTAGGAAATTCACTACGCGGGGGCGAATATATATTTACTACTATTTTTAATTTTTTTCAAAATATTTAGTAATTGCGAGCCTATATATTTCATAGAAAAATTTTATATAATAATAGTGGTTTTTTTCCAATCTTGCAAGGCCAATCACCCTTACTAGCCCCTCTCTGGCTCCATCCCTGATTGTCTCCATGCCATAGAAACTCTCAAATTCAGTGTCCAACATTTGATTCCCTTTTGAGCATGTCCGACACCGTTCATTTTATCCCCTTTTGATCAACTTTTTTAGATTTTATTTTCAAAAAAAAATTTAAAAATTCAGTGTTGACTTAAAAAATATTTTGAGAATAACTGCGAACTCGAAATTTTAAAATAAAAAAAATTGTTAACAAAATATGTGCAAAAAGCACACAAAAAGAAATTATGTTTTAAACACAATACCCATTTCTCGAGAAACGGGGAGAGAGAGAGAGAGAGAGTAACACTCCAATTTTCCGAGGCATTAATTAAAATATTTTATTATTTTATTATTAAAGCATAAATAAAAAATTGTCACTTTTATTATTAATTAAAATAAAAGAAAATATGATAAATCAGAGTTTTTAAAGTACGGAAGTAAAACTGACAAAAATATCCCTCAGAGTTTACATTTATTCAGAAAATAAGATAAACAGAGCATCTAGGGGTAAGACAACCAAACGTCGCTAAGGCCTTCTCTAGTAGCTCTTGGTTAAAACACCAGGAGCAAAGAAGTTACACCGATGAGTAATAAAATTCAGTAGGAAACGATACCCGGAAACTAAACCCAGAGATAACATGCATGTTCAAGAGAATATACATGGACAACGTTGAATAAACTATAACTAAATAACAAAAGATAAACACAAAGGTATGTTATAAATTTATTCTTTTAAGTTTCTAGAATTCCACTGAGGAACATATTTTTCTACCCAACTATCTAACATAAAACACTCAGTTTATATTGACTAGTCCTTATCTACACAAGACCTATAGTCGGAGGTTATATACCCGACTTGAATATTGATCCGGCAAGGAAAAAATCTTCTACTGTTCATTTAGGTCAATAATTACCTCACCTGTCACGCCCCAAATCCGGTGATACAATAGAACCACCCAAGAATGTGACGTGACAGCATCTCCATTTCCAAAACCATAAAATAAACAATTCTAGACTAAACTCTAACAAACATCTTTTATTAAAAAACCCGAAATGCACAATATGTCGCAAAATGACACACCATTGGCCACTAACACTGGTACACATCCCACAGGAAAAGTCTCCAACTCAGTACACTAAATCACTAAAAACAAATTCTAGGAACTGAATTTCATGATACAATGAACCCATCTCTCAAATAGTAAACAACACGCCGGAGACAACGATTGTACAGTTGACCGCCCTCTATTTTCGAACACCTGAAAGAGTACCGCATTTATATGCGTGAGCTAACCACATGCTCAATTAGTACAACTGTATCATATAAATAAGAATAAGTAAAACGATTATGGGTCAAGCGAAGTTGAAATAACTTTTTCAGTAAAAACAATATTCATTAAGACCAAAACGATGTCCAACAACTCATTCCATATAGCCAAGGGTCGTTTACCTTCGACCAAAGTTAAGACAGTACTGTTACCCTGAGAAATCAACTCAATTAAGTACATTGGTGATGTCAGAGGTTATTCAACTCCCAATGGTAGGGAAACACTCACATATCCCATATGCGAGTTAATATAATTAAGCCCAGAATCGAGACAAAACACTCCCCCACTAGCTCAGGAGCAGGGCCAGCAAGGCTATCGTAGCATGAATCTCAAAACACATTTTATAAATATTCCGATCCATAATATCTTAACTATTCAAATCACAGTCCATAAAAAGAGAACGCATTTAAAAATTGCAAGCAAAACATTTTAATTATAATTTATATAATTCTTGTACTCACTTTCCAAAAACAACCGGATAAATCGGGATCACAACTTAACTTTTAGACGAAGCTAAAGTGGACGTGGACCTCTCTAGACCTATCACGGGTCATATATGATGCAAATGAGTAGTCGAAACTAACTCCACATTAAATGGATGTAAACACGTGTTAAACATTAAAATTATTCACGTGTTCGTTTTCAAATTACTACCCAAGTGAATACTTCCATGATGACTTCCATCATTTGAACAATGACTCAGCAGTAAGTCAATTCTTGACTTATAAAGATTCATTTTGCACTTAAGAAATCGGTTTGCTAATTTCCAACTACTTGTAATTTGAAAACAACATATTCATCATACAAAATTTAGATTCCACACGTAGTTACTAGTAATTTTTAAGAGTTTTAGCACTTATTTAGCATTTTCAGCATGTATGGAGCAGTTTCAGTACTTAGACTGCAGCTTTTCTATACTTTGTTTTTTATCATTTCCAGCATGCACAAACATAATTTAAGCTTACAAGTTGATTTTCAATATTTACACACAGATTTAGCATTTCAAAACATAGATTTAAGCCCCTAAACACAAGTTTTAGTACATAAATTAGTAGTTTCAGCATACCCAAAGTAATTTCTGCATCTAGTTATTTAAATTCAGCTAAAACAAAATAAAATTCTATATCTGTTTACCTAATAATTCAACTAAACAAAATTCTTGAAGGGTCTTACCAATTAACAGAAGACGAAGAAGGTTGAGCTTTGCTCTGTATATTTTTTTTTTCTCCCACAGAACATGAAAGCAAAGTTAAAGACTGGGTTTCCAAAGAGGAGGTGTCCTCTGGATACTTCACGAAGTAGGCTAAAAGGTGGTCTCCCCAACGCTAATCTTTATATTTAATTTTCTCTCCTCTTCGCTTATCTAAATATCCACATCATCCTTCCAGTATTTTCCTCACACTTCTTTTGCTTTTATTTTTAATTTGTCCTTTCTACCACATTAGTTAATAGGTATGTCCGGCAAAAGTTTTTTTTTAAAAAAAAAAAAGTGTAATCTACTATTATGTAATATTTGAGAGACACATGGCTACTCTTGTCTTTATATGTTTCTCTATCCTCAAATTTAATAGGAGTAGTGTAATTATAACTAACTTGCTGTATATACTACACAAAGTATAAAATTTCACACACGCTAACGTTACCCAATTAACTTACGTGTGACTTTGCATGCATAAGTTCATTAATTTTATTTATCTATTGTAACTAACCACAAAATGCATGACAATACATGAGATGTATGGTTCGGGTTTCACATTACCCTAGTTAGATCCGTCTGAACGTGGCGTCACCAGGTTAGCTACCAACGAACCTTAACTGCTTCCCCTTAATCGGCTCAAGGACGTCCAAGACACTGGTTGTCACTCCCTCAGGGTCCGGAGCTATCTTCGCAGGCATTCCCGAAGTCACCCTCAACTGTTTCCAACAACTCCTAGTTAGGGTCCTTTCAACATATCCACAAAATCAAACATTGGACGATATCCAACAATAACTTTGCCACGACGGGCCTTTCAAAACTAATTTTTTTCCCATTAATATTCACTTATTTGTCTTTACACAGTTTCACTGCTTATAATGCACACTAAACACCCTCCGTTGTCATATCAAAGTGTTATTCGAACCGGTGTCTCTATCATTCAATCTACGTTTTCCCCAAAGTACAATAAATGTCAATTATAAAAAAATTGGACATCATAACTATAATTGAAACAAAATTAATTTTTTCAGAAGCTCAACAACAACATACAATAATAGCCCTTCAACATAACAAAACTAATGAATATCATTATGGCATAAATGAATTAACAGAATATAATCAATAAATGCATTCCTGCTCACACGGAATCCCATAGAAATCTGTGGACATCATTACGAAATAAAAATATATGCATGTGCAAGTGTACACGTGGTCCATGTGATGTTTCATGAACTTTCCGTCACAATTTAGAGTAGTTGGTTGATCGCCCATAATTTACTAGTCAGTCACCCAAATCATTGTCCTAAACAACATTCTAATAAATTAATATATACATATGTACACATATATGTGTGTGTACTTTACTTCCATAATTTAAAGTCCCCTTGTAATTTTATCATGCCACAAAATTAGTCAAGTTTGCATCATAACTATTTCTTTTATTGTTTTTCCTTCCAATATCTCAATTTGTCTTTAGTTTAAGTAAACTCCTGCAATCAGTTGATTACAACCATGACACACACGAAAAAAAAAAAAGTGCTTTGAGTGATCTTGTAGAGCTAATCTCCATCCAACTACCTAAATAGAATACATGTCTAATGTTAGTGAGATGTTCACATTTGAGAATCTATTAATTAAGTATTATCTTGCAAAGATAAATTCGTACGCAATTCATTTGTAAACATGAAATTGAGGTGGGTTAAAGACAGTAATTCATACAAAAATAAATAAATACAATACCTAAGTGTTGGAAGGTATAAATCTCTACGAGATATATCCGAAACATATCAATACATAAATTAGAAAAACTGTAGAACATAAAGAATATTATTCATGAATTTACTGAGCATGGGTTATATAGAAAAAATGAAGAACGTGACCAATATTTTTCACACAAAACAATCAATACATGAATCTAAGGGCGGTAGGTATAAAATCCTACCTCGATTGATGAAAAAATAAAGTATCGGAGAACAAAAGCGAATGCGGAAAGACTCGAACTTCTAGCAAAATCGATCCCTTAGCAATCCTTCTCTTCCCTCTCAAAGTTCTCTCTCTCTCCAACTTTTTGATATGCGAAATAACGTGAACTACTAAATTGTATATATGCCTTAACACTTAATTTTCTCAACCTAAAATCTATTACACTATCTTAAATAATAATAAAAAAATTGATTTCTTTTTAAAATTTCATCAATGCCATGAATGGACAATCAAAAGCCACGAGGCAAAACCTCAAACGGCTGAAAAAAAAAGTAATGAGAAAGAAAAGAAAATTATCTAGTGTAACATATCCCATCAAGTCACTCAATCATCTGTCCATTTGAAGAATAAAAATTATTATAAATTAATTATTTAAAAGAATCTTAATTAAATTTTTAATTCACCAAAATCTCGGGTTGTTACACACACACACACACAGAGCGCCTTAAAAATATCAAAAAAAATCTAACTTCGAGTTTTTTTTGAAACGCTTACATCAAAAACATCTGAAAGTGTTTTTTTTTTTCAAAAATCGATTCAGAAACTATCAACTAAACATGACCTAATTTTGGTATGTTATTTCCCATAGACTTCATATTTTTGCCTTTTCAAAAATCAAATATCATTAACCTTCTCATATCTCTTCTCTCTCAAACCCTTCTTATCCCCCATTTCCAAATCTGGATATTTCTTGCATCATAGATCGATTCCTTCAAGACTTGGCGCATTCCCATCACATTTGGTGGTTCTCCAAAGTTTGATTGTGTTTCGTTGCTCGGAGGAGGTAAATCTAAGATTTGCTTGCATTTGGGAGCTAGGGTTTCTCATTCTGAGTCATATTTCTCGTTTCGAAACTCGAGGTATGGATGTTTCACCTCTATTATGTGTTTATAGCATATTTGGTTGGTTTCACGATGTTATTAATTGAATTTGTGTCACGCTCTCGTTTTCAAAACAATATAATGAATTAAATTTAATACCAAAACCTCACAAACCTATTACATTTTCATTGATCACCAATGAGTGTTTAGTCAAAAGTGTATTACAATAAAAAAAGGGCACTCCCGACCCAACTATCCCAAAATATTGAGTTAAAGAGTTACAACATGATTTTACTTGTACTTATAGAAAAATGAATAAAAGAAGAGTTACATTACATCTTTTAAAAAGTGAGTTCTAAATATGCTAAATAACTTATACAATGTCTCCAAAAAATATGCATCATTATGCATCCTAAGCAATCCATGTCATGGCTTCAAAACGATATCTGAAAAACAACGAGATGAGCAACAAAACCCAGTAGAAAGACCTGCACCAATATTATATGAGTATGCAATGGTTTGACATGCTTCATGAACAGTTAATGACAACATGCGTAAAATGACAGTTCAATGTACAGGTAATACACTACACAATCTCTATATCATAATCACGAGATACTGTTTTCATTAACTAATTCACGGTTCACATATCAAGTTCCAAATTTGTCTTTCCCGACTAGCACATCACCTTACGGTGGTTAGACAATGTCATTATCCACTAGCACAATTCCGAATGGAAGCTAGAATCATCATAACTAGCATATCCGTCGGAGGCTAGCTATCGCATTGTTTCAATGCGTACACAATTGATAATCTATTTATTAATTATCCGTTGTTCATAATGTATCGACAATATCCATAAACATGCATTAATCGTCCTTTAAATATTCGAAACGAAGGATATATCATTCTATTAAAAAAACATAACTCAAAACCATGCTTAACACATTCAAAATCCCAAAACAATGTTCAATCATGCAGTCAAAGTCGCTTAAACGACATGAGAGGCACTCGAGTGAAATTCAAGTAGTGAAAGTCGTCTGACAAGTCGCTCGAGCAACCAGTCGATCTCAGAAATTTCCAGGCAAATCACAAATCGCACAAAACTCTCAAATACTCAAAATGCAGAATCTAAACATAAATCCAACCTTTAAAATATCGTATAAACACATAATAAGGATGAAACATCCCTACCTCAAGTTTCGAATTAAACAATTTGATGAAGAATAGAAAATTCTAGCTTCAAATGCCTCTAGAACTTCAAACCTTTTTCTCCAAGCTCCGAAATCATGATCAAGCCTTGAATATCTGCTAAGCACGAATTAATCCTGCAATGTCTTGAAGAAAATCGAAAATGTTGAAGAAAATCTAGATGGCAAATAGACAGAAGGAGGAGTTATGGTACAGAGAGAGAGGAATAAGTGAAATAAGGGTGTTTGTAGTCCCTCCAACCCTGCC
>JABCMJ010011401.1:0-16146 GCA_014822125.1 Arbutus unedo | reverse complement strand
TTCGCCATCTTTTTGCGATTTTCAGCTTCTTCATCTAATTTTTTTAACTCGGAAAGAACATTAGCCTTACTCTTCACATAAGAGCAAGCTCTTATACCCTGATTCTTAATTAGTAACAAATGGGCTTTCACTCTAAAGTATGACCGATTGAAGTCCATGTTGCAATAGTTGCACTTGAATTTGGTGTTGTTCTCACTTCCTCCTCTCCCATTTTAGCTATTTTCGTGACATATTTCCAAATAGGAGCATTATCATCTTCTTCAAGGGTATTAGACGGTGTACTAGAAGGCACACTTGAACTAGAATTTGAACCAAAGTTGCTTGATGTTGATGAACTCATTTTCCTATAATGATTTACAAATTAAAAGAAGAACCAATATAGTATAATAGAGACGGACTTTATGTAACATGTATAAATTAAAAATATATGTAACATTCATGTACTTAGTGTAATACATGATATACATCCTAATAGCCACCACAAGCAAAGTATTTTCATTTCTAAGTGATAAAGTCCAACAACTTCAACATATTTACTCATCCGGCAAAAAGAAATCTGATTAAAATACTGGGTTCAGGAATATAGTATACTGGTTAGTAATATAGTCCAGTCCACCATTTCAACCCAACTTCAACATATGTTAGTGTATACTGGTTCTTCCCAACATATTCCTGTACTAAGTGTATAGTGGTTAGCAACATATTCATGTTCCGAAAAAATCAGTTTGCACCAAGAAATTTGGTCCTGATCTGGAACCAACAATGAACGCGCGCGCGTAAGAGAGAGAGAGAGCGAGAGAGAGAGAGAGAGAGAGAGAGAGAGCGAGAGAGAAAGAGCTTGTTACCTGGCTCCGAAGTTCGAAGTCTGGAAACTAGAACGTCGTAGGATGGAACGTTGTTGCTGGAAGTTTGGAAATTGGAACGTTGCTGCTGGTGTTGGAAGTTAGAATGAAGAAGAAGAAAGATTATGAGAGTTAGATTTTTCGGGTTTTAAAATTTGTATTAACATTTTAACATTTTACCCCCTATAATTAGAAATAACTTACAAAACGGCCCCTCTACCCATTTTTTTTACCCAATTTCGTACCGGAGCCGTACCCTTCGCGTACCCAAAGCTGAAAACGTACCCATACCAAAAAACATACCGTACCCGTACCCGTACCCGTACTTGTATCGGTACCCGGTACTCGTACGGCGTCGTTTTCGGACTACCCGTGCTTCATAGCTCGATATCCTTCCCCTACACATGTGATTTTGTACATGGTAGAGATCCCAAGGACTAGGAATTCATGTATCTTTGTTATGCTCCCAACCTTTATTCGTAGGAGGATCTTTTCTAGTTCTCGGTTGGAATCGAGCCTGTAGAGTGGCGTCTTGATTGGGGTCAAGTCTAACTTCTTCAGTCCTAGCTTTTTGTGTACATTGTAGAACCTATGTTACTTGGAACGTGGATTGAATCGGTACGAGGTACGAGGAACGAGAATGAGAATGAGAACATAGTATGCCACATGCCAAAATTGTGATACGCTAGGGGTAGGCTTTTATTGATAAAAAAATTAGAGCCTACTCTTCCAAGCAACATACAACTACTAAAACTAAGTATTATTTTTCAAATTATTCATACACAAGGTATTTATAGGAGCATAATGATCGAACTTCAACATTTTCTATCACCGAAATTCTGCTTCCTCTAGATTTTTACCTTAGTAGTTGATTTTTAGGACAAACGTTGGGGAATGTTTTGGATCATTGAATTTACCGTTTTGGAACAAAAATGTACCATATTTTCGAACATGCTTATGAAAATGTTATTCGCTAGGGTGTTGCCGTTCTCTGGTAACACATTGCAGAACATTACTTTTGATGAACTACCTGAGTCGATTAAGACTGTACGTCATATCCATTGATGCAAAGAGTGAGCACGAATAGATCGTCGTGGGGTATTTAACCCCTTCTTTTGTTTGCTTCCAAGAACAAAATGACACTTCTAGTTGTACTCTTGGTTCGACCTCCACCGGACTGACTTGAAGGAATTTCCTTTTTCTTTTCCCTTTCTGTATTTGCCTTTTAAGTTCCGCAATTTTCTCCAGCATGGGTGCAATAATGACGACCTTGGCTATCCCTAGAGATTGCCGACTCAGTTCCCTTGACATTGTCTTTCCAGCCCTTCTCTTGCTACTTTGGATCGCAGGCATATTGCTTCGAGTACCCTTGTTGGGCCAGATCCTCTAGGTGCTTCTAAAATGAAAAACACTTCTTGGTCAAAGGGCCATGGTCTTTGTGGTAGGTCTAAAACTGCTTTCGATTCCTAAGTTCGGGATTGCCTATGATTGGCCTATCGAAATTATGTCACATTCTTGGTCTGGGGCAAGATTTTGTTGATCGGAGTGTTGGACTCTATTCCTTCCTTAGACTTGAATTGAAAACTCTCCTGGCCATTTTTGAACTGGTTCGTCCCATCTTGGCTCTCTTTTTTTGCTTCGTCGTGATTTTCTTCCTTTTTACTGGCCTCCTCGGCCAAGCACTCTTCCTCTAAGTCAGCAAATTCTTCTACCAACTTCATCTGTATCCTCAAGTCCTTGGCGTCTTCCTTTGTCGTCTTGTATTTAATCATACTCACCTAATGTTGTGCACACACACTATCATCACTCGATTGCATCCTTCTTCCTTTTTTGTGAAATCTTAAGAATAGGTGATAATTTGATGTCTCATTGCAATTTTCCATCGGTGCCAACATAAACCATTTTTTTGGCCTCCACCACCACAACTATCGTGACTCGACTGGTCAAAGTGTTCTTACTTCTTATAGTTATTCTGAGTTTTAGTTAATATGATACCGTATGTTCTTTAACAATTCATCTGGGGATTTTGATGACATTGCTTATAAAAATTACAGTCTAACCTTGGTGATTAACATTTGGGTAATCAGTGTTGAAACAGCATACTAAGTCACACATTTTGAATTTTGTGCATTGACTTTTCCGCATGCATCAATATACACACTTTTCCTCCTGCATCGCCAAAAGTGTTGTCTTTTTGTGTTTGGGTGGCTGGGCAGACTTTTATGTGATCACATATATCTTGGATGTGTATTTTGTTGTTGGTATCTTTGGAATTTTTACAATTTATGTCAATGATTTTTCTGATTGCAGTGCATGTTTCCAAGGGTACTAAGTGGCAGCAAAATGTGCTTGTCCTTTTCGTTATCATGGTGTTTTATGTGGCAATGGCGCAGTGTTTTACAAGATCTGATGTCCTAAGATGGAGATCCTTTTATTCAACAGAAGACAATGCATGGAAATCCCATTACATGGAGGTATTCGACCATGGAATTCGAGAAGCTTTGTGCTGTCTTGGACGTTCCAAATACTTGTAGGTTTCTGTGCATTTTAGTTGTCCTTCGAAATGTTTATTTGAGTTAATCATATATTATCCACTTCTCTTTCTGAATCATCCAGGAGCGTGTTGGAGGAAGATGAAGTTTACTCAGTGGCACAACTATTGGGTGATTTGGTAACTTATCGCGCTGCTGGCACAGGACATTTTGAACTATTGGCAGGTTTTCTCAATTGCGTGTTCATGTTGTTTCATGCCATTTGATGGCATGATATCAAGCAGTTAATTTTAATTTACCACTCTCTGATTTAGCTGTTGATGCATGTCTTACACCTTTGATCAAGGCTATTACCTGTCATGTGATACCATATCTTCACTTTGAAGTTTTGCATTGGACAACATTCCAACAGGATGAATCACATTGATCCTAATGAAGCGTATTCGTTGACAAAGTTTGGAACTTTAGTCTCTTGACCAATGCATGCATGTTGGATTATTTGTTTGGAACTTCTGTTTCTTGAAGAACAATTGTGTGTTGGACTGTAGTTAACTAGAGTCTTATCTATTATATTGCAACTTTTCTTTTGTTCTGTTTATTTTATTCCCTCTTAGGTCTACCAGAAGAGTCAGTCAGTTTTATGAAATGCTGTACAAATCATCATAGGAACCTGAGATGCATTAGATATGAGGAATTTGTACTGTTTTAGGTTTGCTATCTACAGTTGCTGTATTCTAGGGATCACATCACCCATTTGCTAAGTTGAGGCTTTGTAGTGTTTTGCATTTAAAAAAAAAGACATTTTTAAGCAGTTTGACTGATTCCTTTTGAACTTCCAACAAGTTGAAGAAAAACCAGGAAGAAGAAATTTATCCTAGATATGACAACAGTAGGAACAAAGGGTGGGGGGGTCAGGGGAATTGTTTTTCTCTCAGAATCAGACACTAGAACACAACGAGATATATTAATGTCAATAGTTTAGACAGGAAGTGATGCTAGCAATGGTGAAGCAAATAATTCTGGCAAAGTAAAGCTAGAAAGATCAACACCAAGATTTATAGTGGTTGAGCTCCCCAGTTGTCTTCCTTGGGAATTACTTCTCTTTCGTCTAGTAGTGTTACAACTTTTAGCTTCATTATTAGACTCAAAGAATCTTTAGTGAAGCGACTTGCTCCCGCTTTGTACAATATTGTCCGCTTTGGTTGCTCAAATCTCATGGACTTTCTGGTAGGTCACTCATCGCTGTATTGCTGTAGGACGAGCACGCTTAACTACGAAGTTCCATTGGATTTTGATGCCTTCACGACTTTAAAAGGCCTTGTACAAGATAGGGTCATGATCTACTATATATAGCACTGAACTTTTGTATCTACTAAGCTATATGAGACCCTTGACCACCATTCTAGAAGTCCCCCAAAACTCTTGTTAGAAAAGATTATGTGTACTTCTTGTGTTACCGTGACATAAACAACGAAATCAAAGATAATAAAATCATAGAATAATAGAACCTGAAAATCGCATGAAAAGGATCAAGTCTAGTGTTAAACACTGTCCTTAAGACAAATTTCACCCTCGCTACGGTGCTTACGATTTGAATAGGCGCTTGTCTCCCAAGCTAAAATGATCGAATCCCACCGAAGTAGCACTCCAATCGCTGGGTCTAGTGAACCAAATAATGAACTTGTACTCTCTCATATGAAGACTCAAAACTAAAAATAATAAAAAAAAATTAATCCAAAAAATACTCTACCATGTGTCTCCCCAAAAGTCATGTTAACAAATGGAGGGAACACTCTTATATAGAAGAACCCATCATAACTATTAATCCGAATAGATGTCATCGACTAGACACAACTCTACACTAATAAATAACCCATTAAAATTATATAAAATTCAATAGAAATAAATTATATTTGAATTTCTTTAACCAATATTAAATGAAAATTAATAGGAGCCAATTTTTCATTTACTTCTTAATGATTTTGAACAAATCAAATATATGTTCTAACACCATTTTTCCAACAATCCCCCACATGAATAAAAATTAGTTAGATAAACAATGCAAAAAATAATGCGAACGACAGAGAGAGTACAAATAGAAATCTCCTGCATAGGATAGGTAGCTTTTGGCTTTGAATCTTCCTATGTGAAAGACTATCGGATTTACTCGATAATCGGTGGACGTGATGCTTTGAACTGTTCAGCTTTTTGTGTAAATCAAGACAATAGAATTCACACAGGATCTTTCTAAACATATTTAGTTCTTACGGTTGTGCCCATTTTGGCCCTGGACAATTCCTGATTTCATGAGTGCTCTAGAGAACTAAGCCTTATTGTTCTCATAGAAACGGCCCATTCACACTTATATAGGTGACTTCCCATTAAGAGTATCCTGCCATACTCCACTTGAATTTTCAAGATATGAGAATCATTAAAAGCTTAGCTTATCCTAAATAACGCTACAGGTATCACTGTTGTATCTTAGGAATGAGTAGGAGAAGTTATATCCGCAGTGACACGATTGAGTCACACACAATTTCGTTGTCCCTTTGAATCTAGATCTTGGGATATCCAGTCAACTAGTTAGGGTTCCGTTGAGGCAACTCTTAAATTATAGGCTTAAACCTCATTCCCCTTGATATGTTCATTTGTTCTCTGGTCAACATCCCTTGGGTAACGGATCCGTATTTTGTTTTTATTCAAATGAGACCAAGTTTTGTATGAAATTATGTCTACGATCATCAATTCGAGACTTACGATACTACTCAATGCCCTTTCAATTAATATGAATCCTGACACAGAGTTCATAATACAATATGCGAGTAATTATAAAAAACACCTCTTCCGCCACAATTATGTGACAATCTAGAATTTGGTCACATAATCATCAATATTTTCAAATCATCCGGACAACTAGCATAGTCACTGTTAGCGGGAAGAAAAAGAGAGAAGTGAAAGTGTATAGGGTGTTAATTACCCTACTACATAAAAGTTTTTATTTATATAAGTATTCATCTAAGTAAGAGACTCCACATACTCAATGTGAGACTAGACTATATTCTAAACCTAGTATTCTAACACTCCCCCTCAAGCTGGAGAGTAAATGTTGATAAGTTCCAGCTTGTCACAAAGTAACTGCAACCATGGTTTGAACAATGGTTTAGTGAACATATCAGCTAACTGAGCATTGGTGGAAACAAACGGAGTAGCAATAACACCACCAGTCAATTTTTCTTGTTCAAGGTGACAGTCGACTTCGATGTGTTTAGTCCTCTCGTGGAATACTGGATTGGAAGTTATATGAATGGTTGCGCTATTATCACAATATAGATTTACCGACAACGGTACTGGAAACCCTATCTCCTTAAGAAATGAACGTATCCAAATTATCTCACAAGTTGTGTGAGTCATAGCTCTATATTTGGCCTCAGCATTAGATCGTGCAACTACCGTTTGCTTCTTACTCTTCCAATTAATAATATTTTCACCAAGGAAGATACAGTATTCTGTAGTGGATCTCCTGTCAGACAGACTACCTGCCCAATCAGAATCAATGAAGGTCTCAACCCGCAAGTGTCCACTAATATGAAAGAACAAACCACGTCCCGGATGAGCCTTTAGATATCTCACAATTCGTAGAACCGCTTCCCAATGGGGAATATGAGGAACAGACATAAATTGACTAACCAGGCTAACGACAAACGAAATATCCGGATGAGTAGCAGTAAGATAATTTAGCTTTCCCACCAAATGACGATACTGATCTGGACTGGAAAGCAACTCCCCTTGATCAACACATAATTTGACATTAGGGTCCATAGGAGTCTCAACAGGCTTTGATCCTAGTAAGCTAGTATTTTCTAGAATATCTAGTACATAAGAAGTATCTCAGTTTTCCTAAGTCTTTAGTATGGAATTGGCGCTGTAGGAAAAGTTTCAGATCATCAATACCCTTCTTGTTATCACCTGTAATAATAATGTCATCGACATAGACAATCAATAAGATTTTCCCTTAGTCAGATGTGAGAGAGAAAACAGAGTGATCAGATTGGCACTGCTTCATGCCAAAATGTAGAATAACTCACTGAATTTGCCAAACCAAGCTATCGGAGATTGTTTAAGCCCATAAAAGGCTTTCCGAAGGCAACATACCTGAGAGGACTCCCCCTGAGTAACGAACCCGGGTGGTTGCTCC
This sequence comes from Arbutus unedo, assembly GCA_014822125.1. Taxonomy (NCBI): domain Eukaryota; kingdom Viridiplantae; phylum Streptophyta; class Magnoliopsida; order Ericales; family Ericaceae; genus Arbutus; species Arbutus unedo. Next base: position 8,617 of record JABCMJ010011401.1, on the reverse strand, counting down.
ATATAAACTTCCTTCACAAGATCGCCATGCAGGAAGACATTTTTGACATCCAGTTGAAAAAAGGGCTAACCAAGATTGACAGCAAGAGAAATAAGAATGTGAGCAGAGTCGAGTTTGGCAACTGGGGAGAAAGTTTCAGTATAGTCAACACCATAAGTCTGAGTGTAGCCCTTGGCCACAAGACGAGATTTATAGCGCTCAACAGTGCCATTGGGATGATACTTCATAGTAAATACCCAGCAACACTCAACAGTAGTCTTTCCAGAAGGAAGAGGAACCAACGTTCACGTATGATTGCTATGAAGAGCAGTCATCTCATTCTCCATGGCTGTTCGCCACTCATAAATAGACAGAGCCTCCTGAACAGTATTAGGAACAAAAACAGAGAAAATAGAAGAAGAAAAGGCGCGGAGAGGGGAAAATATGAGTATAAGAAACGAATTGGGCAATGACATGAGAAGTAGTACAAGTATGAGTACCTTTACAGAGAGCAATGGGTAAGGAAGCGGGAGACGGTGGCGCTGGAGTGGGAGACGGTGGTGCTGGAGCAAGAGACGAAGGTGGGGGCGGATCTCCGGACGGCGGGGAAGAATTGATAGCGGGCAGAAGTGGTGGTGGAGAGTCTTTTGGACGGCGAGCATATATTTGCAAGGGCAGTGGGTGGGGTGTGGTGGGAGAGGGAAAAGGTGCCGGAAGAGGAACGGAAGTGGGTAAGCGCTCAGAAGGAGGAGCACTGGCAAAAAAGGGAACAGACTCATGGAAAGTAACACCAGCACACACAAACTGACGATGGAGAGAGAGGAAGAATAACATTTATAGCTCTTTTGAGTACGCGAATAGCCCAAAAACACACATTTGATGGACTGGGGATCAAGTTTGTCCCCATTAGGATCTAAGGCATGAACATAACAGGTGCAGCCAAAAATCTTAGGAGGGAGGGAGTAAATGGGGCGATCAGAGCACAAGAGAGCATATGGTATTTGATCGCCTAAGACAGTAGATGGTATGCAATTAATAAGGTAACCGGTAGTAAGAACGGCATCACTCTAGTAAGATTTAGGAACATGCATGTGCAATAGGAGAGCACGAGTGACCGTCAAAATGTGGCCCAGTTTGTGTTCGACAACTCCATTTTGCTGTGGAGTCCAAGCGCAAGAGGACTGATGTAAGACCCCATGGACATCCAAAAATTGTGATAAAGCATGAAGATAATATTCACGTGCATTGTCAGAATGAAAATTTTTAATAGGGACACCAAATTGTGTTTTTATTTCTGCATAAAAAGATGTAAAGATGGATAGTAATTCAGAATGGTTTTGCATAAGATAAATATAAGTAGTACGAGAATAATTATCCACAAAAATAACAAAATACTGAAAGTGAGAACTGGACGGGACCCGCATAGGACCCCAAATATCCGAATGCACCAAAAGAAAAGGACTCGACACACGACGGTCTTCATTAGGGGGAAAGAAAACACGACGATGCTTACTAAACTCACATGTTGCACAAGGAAGCGACTCAATCCGACTACATGATAGGACCATCCATTTAAGGTTGGGAATTAATGAATGGCCAAGGCGACAATGATGCTGGTAAGGGGAAACTGTGGATTGGAAGGCAACAAAGGTAGAGGGCTCGCCATCCAAAAAATAGTAGAGACCACCACGTTCAGCACTACCACCAATTCTTGTCCTCGTCTGGAGATCCTGAAAGACACAAAAATCAGGAAAAAAGTGACCAAACAGTTTAAGGCTTTGGTAATCTTACTAACAGATATAAGACTAAAAGGAAAACGGAAAACATGTAAAGCAATATCTAAACGAAGAGAAGAAGTCAATAGAACAGAACCCAAACCAGCAATAGAAGTAGTAGAGCCATCAGCCAAAGTGACACGAGAAGAAGTTCCAGAGAGACGACAATCAGACAAGATAGTAGGAGTACCGGTCATATGGTCAGACGCTCCAGAGTCAATGACCCAAGGAGTCTGGGAAGCAAGAGAGGCAGAAGATGGACCTTTTTGAGCAAGTGTAGCCATGGAGGCAGAGGACTGGCGGTATTGCTGATACTCATCCTTGGAAATAGTGATTATACGAGGGGTGGCACCGGAAGATAACTGTGAACCATCATCCTCAGAAACGGTGACCTGGTGGGCGGATGGACGACCATGAAGATCCCAACAATAGTCAATAGTATGATTATCAGCATTGCACCAAGTGCAGTGATGAGGTGCCCGCCCACAACCGTGGCCACCACCACCCGATGAGCGACCCTCACGGCTAGAATCACGACCAAAATCTCCACGATTGGAACTACCTTGGCCCGAATCTCGATTGATACTACCACAACCAACTACCCTTGACGTCAAACCACCACGAGAAAAATCGCCACGTGGAACTGTAGTGACTAGAGCCGAACGTTCAGAGGATAGTGGAGATGCAGAAGGAGGTCCACTATCCGAAATGGAAGCCTGACGAATACGACTAAAAACCTCACCAAGAGATGGTAAAGTCTGGTCACCCAAAAGCTGCGAATGAACGGAATCATACATGGGAGAAGACAAACTGGACAGAAAGCGAGCAACAAACAAAGACTGGTGCTAGCGCTCTATAACCTGAATATCAATAGAACTAGGCTCCGCAATCTTGATCTCCTCACAAAGACCACAGAAGCGAGCATAATGAGATTTCAGGGATTGTTCTCCCATGGTCAGCGAGAAAAAGGCCTGATGAACATCATAAGTAGCGACCCTCACGGCTAGAATCACGACCAAAATCTCCACGATTGGAACTACCTTGGCCCGAATCTCGATTGATACTACCACAACCAACTACCCTTGACGTCAAACCACCACGAGAAAAACCGCCATGTGGAACTGTAGTGACTAGAGCCGAATGTTCAGAGGATAGTGGAGATGCAGAAGGAGGTCCACTATCCGAAATGGGAGCCTGATGAATACGACTAAAAACCTCACCAAGAGATGGTAAAGTCTGGTCACCCAAAAGCTGCGAATGAACGGAATCATACATGGGAGAAGACAAACTGGACAGAAAGCGAGCAACAAACAAAGACTGGTGCTAGCGCTCTATAACCTGAATATCAGTAGAAATAGGCTCCGCAATCTTGATCTCCTCACAAAGACCACAGAAGCGAGCATAATAAGATTTCAAGGATTGTTCTCCCATGGTCAGCGAGAAAAAAGCCTGATGAACATCATAAGTCCGGCAAATATTGTTAACCCATGAATACATCTCCTGAACCTGTTTCCAAACTTGCATAGCAGTGGATAGAAACATCAAAGGACCACTAATATGGGGTTCCATACAATTCCATAGGTTGGTGCGAATGCGTGTGTCCTCAGATTTCCAAGTGGCAAAGGTGGAACTGGAGGGTGCAGGAGGATCATCAGTGAGCCACTGTGAGGTGGAATCGCTCTCAAAATAGACCTCAATAGCCTTAGCCCAAAGAGCATAATTCTTCCCATTTAAAAGAATGGAAATAATAGGCGTTCTGTCGCGGAGGTGAGAAGAACTAGCAACAGGATGGGTAACAGTGGAGGTAGCAAATTTAGACTCATTTTCAGACATCTTGCCAAACCCACCAATAGATCAAAGATAACTAACGAAACTCCAACCAAAGTAAGGATCAATAGCCACCTATGCTGTCAACATAATGAAAAACCACCGAGGGCAAATAACATAAGAGCCCGAAAACCATAAAAAAAACGACATAGCAGTAACTAGGAGAGCAAACGAAGGGCCTAAAGGCACATAGATCAGACACTAGAGAACTCGCTAGAAACTGGGCAAGTGCAACAGTGGCGGGCAGTGGCTGCTGGGCAACGACAGAGAGCAGCGGGTCGTTGTTGGTGGTTGACTGAAGACAAACAGAGAGAGCCGAACACTAGCAGAAGGCAGTGGATAAATAGGTGCAACAGGAGGCAGCAGTAAAGTGCTTACATTAACAAGAAGCCCGACTGCTATAGCAACTCGCTACTACAGTACCTTGCTGCTATAGTGCGCGCTGCTACAGTACCCGCGACTGGTGGTTGCAACACATTGGTGGGCTAGGGTTTGGTAGGGCTTGATAGATAGGGTTTATAGGATTAGGGTTATGGTGGCTATTAGGGTTTAGTAGGATTAGGGTGTAATACGATTAGGGTTAGGGTTGAGATGGAATAGACTTAGGGTTTATGGTGAAATTAGAACTCGCTTTGATACCATGTTAGCGGGAAGAAAAAGAGAGAAAGAAGTGAAAGTGTATAGGGTGTTAATTACCCTACCACATAAAAGCTTCTATTTATATAAACATTCATCTAAGTAAGAAACTCTATATACTTAATGTGGGATTAGACTATATTCTAAACCTAGTATTCTAGCAATCACAATTAATTACTCATACTTGTATTTACTAAAAACGGTAGTTGTGATAACCCATTTTGCCACTCCATCTATTTTGTAAGAAGAAGCTAACAAAAATAATCGCCAAGTATTCTTTCTAAAGTTTCATACTTAGTGTCCAAGAATGTGACACTATACTATAGAAATCAAATCGGTTCAAACATTAGAACTTTTAGAATAGTCTCCGAAACAGTACAACCACTCCTAGATCAGTACACCAATTTGCAAATACTGTCATGATATAGAATGTTGCAATTAAAAACATTTAAAAACAAAAATAACCTGGTAGGTAAGCCCGAAAACTAACCAGACTCGGTCCAAATATTGGAGACTTTTAAGCGTTTTCAAACATTGAAGCTTGCAATCGGCAATTAATTCGAGTCTCTCATAATTAACATTTGACAACGTGAAGTATCAAACTAATTAAGATACTCGGCTCTCACCGAGCACAAAAGATTAGGAAAGAGACTTGTACTACAACCCTACATCAGTTGTATCTCAGCCATAATGAAACTCGATTCTGCTACCCAACGGATCCACTTTTAATCACATTCCAAATAAAAAAATTTGGAGCCCATGCCTGAGGGTGTTAGTGTGCGGGCCAAAATAACATATGAAGTGGATTTGTATGCTTCAAATACATGCTTGAGGCCGTGATCAAATTATACTTGAAGCACAATTGGTATGTCTCATATGAGAGAGAGAGAGAGAGAGAGAATTGTAAGTGGGCACTAAGGACAAGGGACAGGAATGTCAAGCGGTGTTAATTTTGTTGACGAAAGCAAATCATAATTATAACTTCCAAGCTGTTTTCACATGGTACAAGGGATACACCCCTTGGTATATGGATACGAGACAGTTGTAAAAACCACAAAAATTGTTCCAACAGAAATCAAAATGTATCAAACACGCAAATTCCTGTCTAATAAACCTACAAAGGCATCACAACATACCAGGAAACCCAAAACTAACATAAGCTAAGAAACATTTTGGCACCTGTTATGAAACTTGTAGGACCAATAATAACAACGGCTTTTGGTAAAAAAATAAATGAAATTCACTGTTTTTGGGAAAAAACTTGGATAAACTGTACAAGCACCCTTTTTTTTTTTTTTCCCAACGAACACAACTGGTCGTTCAAAATCATTGAAGGAAAGTTATGACATTTTCCAACGGGTGTGTCATTTCTCAATGGACACCTATTAACCAAGTATTGTGTTTCTGCACCAAGTTACCAAGCATTGTGTGCATCTCTTCACATAAATTACAGGTTCAAGCAACGAATATGCAAAAATATGTTATAGGCCTTTTGTATTCACTGATAACAAGGAAGCGTTTCATAGAAAGACGCCATTTGTAAAACTAAACAACCCCAAAAAAAAAAACACTTCTCTTCTTTTGGCTAATTTTGTCTTGCATAATATTTATCCGTTTTCGAATTTGTTATTACAATGTATGCATTGTATAGGAAAAATATTCATTGTTTTATTGGTGAAGTACACCAAAAAACAAAACCTCTTTATCATATTCTGTTCTTCTTTTTCAACAAATGTCAATATCCACTGGAAATTGAGACAGTGCATGTATATGAAACAGTGCTATAAACCAAAGCAATTTCTTTTTATGTGAAATAGAAATGCACTCTAAAAATTTCTTTTTAAACTAAAGCATAGTTTCGTTAGAAATCAAAACCCAATGTCATAAAGTTGGTGGGATGTAAATGAGAGCCGAAGTACCAATTCACATTCAGAACATATACATATCAATATGCATCAGTTCATGATTTCATAATAACAAAAGTTAGGCGTAGGAAATGATACCAAAACTAAATTTAGTGATTGCACAAAAAAGTATGATCAGACTTTTACCGGAAAAACAAATTAAAACGCGCTTCCCTTCCCTTGGAATGTGAATTGCCAATGATTGGATTTTGAAAAGCAACCAGGTACGCACCGCTTAATAAGAAACCATAGATTACACTTAGAAGTTCTTCCAATGGGTATGTGATCCACAACACATCGTAATTGTACTGTTTCTAAGATCATTATGGATAACTCACTTAATGGGAATGAGTACAAATCATAACCATGGAATGTGTAACTATTAGGATGCAATTAAAGTTGCCAAGTGAAATTAAAATGACGAGTGTCACGCTATCATGCATGTCCGAAAATAGATACACAAAATCAAATAAAATTTGTCTTAAGATTGTTAGAAAAGATTATGTGTACTTCTTGTGTTATCGTGACATAAATAACGAAATCAAAGATAATAAAATCATAGAATGATAGAACCTGAAAATCGCATGAAAGGGATCAAGTTTAGTGTTAAACACTATCTCTTTAAGACAAATTTCGCCCTCGCTATGGTGCTTACGATTTGAATAGGCTCTTCTCCCAAGTTAAAATGATCGAATCCCAACGAAATAGCACTCCAATCGCTAGGCCTAGCGAACCAAATAATGAACTTGTACTCTCTCATATGAAGACTCAAAACTCAAAAAAATAAAAGAAAAATCAATCCAAAAAATACTCTACCATGTGTCTCCCCAAAAGTCATGTTAACAAATGGAGGGAACACCCAGTAACGAAAGAAAGTGACATAACAATTCATCCGAATAGATGTCATCGATTAGACACAACTCTACACTAATAAATAACCCATTAAAATTATATAAAAGTCAATAGAAATAAATTCTATTTGAATTTCTTCAACTAATATTAAAGGGAAATTAATAGGAGCCAATTTTTCATTCACCCCTTAATGGTTTTGAACAAATCAAATATATGTTTTAACACCATTTTTCCAACAACTCTTTTCCAGACGCTTGACCTCATAGCTAGCACCATAGTTTGACTGGGGTGTCACAATCTCCCTCACTTAGGAACACACGTCCTTGTGTGGTGCCGAAATTTGTCCCACATTTCCGGTTGGTGTAGGCTCTGATACCATTTTTAACAACCCGCTCTCACTTTGTACAATATTGTCCACTTTCACCTACCAAATCCTACGGACTTCCCAGTAGGTCATCCATCATTGTTTTGTTGTAGTACGAACACGGTTAATTGTAAAGTTCTATTAGATTTTGGTGCCCTCACGACTTTAAAAGGCCTTGTATAAGATAGGGACTGAACTTTACATCCACCAAGCGATGTTGGATACTTGACTACCCATCCGGACGTCTATCGAGACATTCTCCCAGACGCACGGCCTCACAACTGGCACCACATCCTGACTGGAGTTGTCATAATTTCCCCCAATTAGGAACACAAGTCCTAGTGTGTGGGACCGAGGTTTGTCCCGCATTTTCGGTTGGTACAGGCTTTGATACCATTTGTAACGACCCGCTCCTGCCTTGTATAATATTCTATGCTTTGGTTGCCCAAATTGCATGGACTTCCAAGTAGATCACTCATCCCTGTATTGCTGCAGGACGAGCACGCTTAATTACGAACTTCGTCCGGCCTCACAGTTGGCACCATAGCCTGGCTGGGGTGTCACAATCTTTCCTACTAAGGAACACACGTCCTCATGTGTGGCGTCGAGATTTGTCCTACATTTTCGGTTGGTGCAGGGTCTAATACCATTTGTCAGAACCCGTTCCTGCCTATTGTCCATTTTGAGCGTTCAAACCCCATGGACTTCCTAGTAGGTCACCCCTCCTTGCTTTGATGTAAGACGAACACGCTTAACTATGAAGTTCTATTGGGTATTGGCGCCCTCACAGCTTTAAAAGGCCTTGTACAAGATAAGGTCGTGATTTATTATATATAGCATTGAATTTTACATTCACCAAGCGATGTAGGACTCTTGATCACTCATCTAAACGTCTACCGAAAATCTCTCCTACATGTCCGACCTCACAACTGGCATCACATCCTGGCTGGGGGTGTCATAATCTCCCCCATTTAGAAACACACATCCTCGTGTGTGGGGCTGAGATTTGTTTCACATTTTCGGTTGGTGGAGGCTCTGATACCATTTGTAATGATCTAGTCCCGCCTTGTACAATAATGCATGCTTTGGCCGTCCAAATCCCATAGACTTTCAAGTAGGTCACCCATCCCTGTATTGCTGCGGGACGAGAACGCTTAACTACAAAGTTTGCCTCTCCTCACAACTGGTACCATAGCCTGACTGAAGTGTTACTGTCACACCCCAACTCCAGGGATATGACTGGTCATGAACCATGGAGTTTAACCCATGGAGCATGTAAG
>JABCMJ010011399.1:0-29276 GCA_014822125.1 Arbutus unedo | reverse complement strand
CTTTCACTTTTTTTGAAAATAATGAAAACTGTTTTTGATTTTTTAGAAGTAAAACATCAACCAAACATGTTTTTTTTCTCAAAAAACAGAAAATTCAGAAAATAAAAACAGAAAACAGAAAACGGAATGGTTACCAAATAAGGCCTAAGAGAGAAAGTTTTCTATTTTCCTTCCCTTTCCCTTCTTTCCCATAAGTCCCACATATATAGGCTAAATTGCAAAGGTTCGATTTGCTTAGTGGGCTTAATCATAGTACCAAAGGTAGCCCCACTCGGCCTTGTTTTAATGGACTTTTGGTTGGTGGTTCGGTTTAAAATCTTGAAACGGTTTTTGTATCCAAAACCAGAGCCTCAACCGTCCTAACCCCATTTCTCAATCCCCTTTTTCTTTTGCTTGATTACACCCAATCTCAGCAAATCAATTCTCCAATCCTTCACCAAAAAATCACTTTTTGACTCCTAATTTCATACCTTAACCTGGTTAAGGGCTTAACTTTGAATGATTCTGATTTGAACTCTCGCGCTCATTCTTCTTCTCCTTGACATTTATTGTGGGTACTTTTTCAATCACTTATGTAAGACTATTAGCAGATATATTCGTGTCTACTTTTTCAATCACTTATGTAAGACTATTACCAAATATATTCGTGCATAGAGATATTTCGTAGCATAACATGTCATTAATTTGTGCTAACCAGCTTATCACGGTATTGATCACCTTTTAAAACTCTATTTTATTGAATTATTGTCTAATTTTTTTCTTATTTTAAAAAAAATTTATAATTGTTTTGTATCAATTTTTTATAATTATTGGTTTGTCTCGATAAGAGATTTCAAAAAAATATAAAATTATATCCAACACTAAAAAGTAAATTAAAAAAAGACAAAAAATAAGTCCGAAACAATGTATTTTTAGGCTTATTTTTCATCTTTAGTTGTAGTAACTCCAAATTTTAAATTAATTAAAACAATTAATAAACCCATTGGTCTTTTAACAATTGAATTTCTGTGATTAAAATTCGGGATTTGAAAATTAGGAGCTCGCTCAAGCGAGTTTTAGGCCGCTCGAGGTATCTGTTCGAATTCCAGAGTGCAGCAACTGCAACGTAATGGTCATTAATGGAAGAGAACGTTTTTGTATTGGATTTATTCTGTAATTATACAAATTTTATTACGTGTTTATGGGGTGAAAATCCCCTACTTAAACTTAGAAAATTCGTCGTTTTTCATTTGCAAAATCGTATTGAGTGAATCAAAGAGTTTAGAGAGAGAGAGTGTGTGTGTGTGTGTGTGTGTTTTTGTGTTCACGAGGGTTTTGACAATTGGAGATTTTGACCATCCGAAGTTTACCAAATCCGAAGTCGATCCTTGCCTTAATCCACTAATCAAGATAAGGGGAACCACTTTCAACCACAGTAGGATCGTATGTTACTTTTTGAGTTTGAGAAGCATGATAGAGTTTAGGGTTTTCTGTTCATCGTTATAAAAGCATGAAAATTGTCTTAGTTCTAATTTGGTTCATGAAATTGATGGAGGGATTATGAATTGGGCTCTGTGAGGTTTCTGTATAAGTGTGTAATTTCTATTTTGGAAGTCAGAAGTATATTCTTGGGTTTAGATCGAGTTGTGTTAGGTAAGAACCCTAAAAACCAAAATCTGTCAAAAACAAAAGCCCTCTCAAGCAAGATATGGACCACTCAAGCAACCTGACGTATTTTTGACAGATTTTGACATTTTGAAACAGAATCCAGAGTTTGAAATTTATGGCAGAGTGCTCGAACGAGCTCTAGGCAAAGTGCTCGAACGAGCTCTAGGCCGCTCGAGTGACCTAGTGAAATCTAGAAAGTTTCAGGATGTTAATCGGACTTTCCGAGAAGTAGATATAGACTGCAATTACCTCTATTTTGCATGATCAGACAGCACAGGCATCCACGAACACGTTATGTATATCCACGGGTCCCTGTGGGACTCTGTGTGAGCGATTGACCAATTTTGACTATGACTTTGTACTGTCGCATGTTAATAGAATTTGTGGTTATGTATATAGTTGTTAAAGGCTAAGTTGTGTGGTTGTGAATGAGGTAGTAAACTTGGTGTTTCGGGTTTAGCCGTCATACTGCCGAAGTATTGTAGTCGGTTAGAGTTACAGCCGTCGTGTTGGTCCATCTTGAAATGAAATGGATGTTACGGCCGTCATGCCAGTTGTTGAAGCTAATGGTTGTTGTACTATCATCTTGACGTAAAAAGAATTGAAACATGTTTGGGTGAATTATGTGAAAACCTAGAATCCATGATTGGGGACACCAGTTCAAATGCCACTATGACATGAAAACAGAAGGTGTTAGGTAAACATTGTAAGTAGTGAAACATGTAGAGAACAAGTAGGTTCATTAATGGAAAAGTGGATAATTGGTGGCTGTTGAGACAAGTATTGATTGGTGATTATGCCCTGTGTTGATGCTATGAGCGTCATCCCAAATTTGTGTTCCATGTGAGTTAGAGTCCCACCGGGCATTGTCCTATTTATTTATTTAAGGACCCCAACTAGGAGATTGGTGTATTCGGTTGGGGGTGATTTCGGGCAACATCTGTATCGATAGCTCCAGACCCCGAGGGAGTGATAGCCTTATCTTGGGCAATCTTGAGCTAGTAAAGGGGAAACGGCTAAGGTTCATTGGTACTTGACTTGGCAAAGTCACGTATTCGGTCGGGTCTAGTTAGAGTGAAGTAAGTATTGACTCGAGTAGACGGTAGGTGTCTTCCTTGACTCAGTATGGACTTGTCACACCTCATCCCGGAACAACACCAATCGGTTCATATCAACATAAACGTGACAAGCGCACCAACAAAACTAGTCCACAACCCAAACAAGACAAATAAAAAGGATAAAATAGTTCATTATATACATAACTCCAAAGAGCATCATAGCAGAAGTCTCATCTACACATAACTCCAAAAGAACATCACAGCAGAAGTCTTATCTAAAAAAATAATAATAAGATAAGATTATACAGTTCAAGTACAAGGCTTGAGAATAGAATCCCATGGCCAAAACAAAAACTACTACTATCCACACACACAAAAAAAAAATATCCCGACCCGTGTCTCTCGAGTGAGGTACAAGCACGACAAAACTTGTAGTAGACACCGACTCTATACCTGCAAAACTAGAAGCCAATATGGATTCCAGGAGTATATGTGAAACATAGATGCAATCCATAGGAGTAGATCACTAATTTACCAATACAACCTATGGAGGGCTGAAATACAAGGGTGACCCAACTTGCATTAAATAAGAATTAGACTTGGTAGAGAAGCATGGGCCGTGTCGGTAGAGTGAGCCATGGGCCGACATATTGCCGAATAGGCCCCTCTATGGACAGGTTGGCATGATGGCATCGGTCCGACTTTGTTGTCATGGGGCTTCAGCCAATGAGAGCCAAACGAGCTTACCACGAGAAAGATATGGGCATTACTGAGTGCCGACCTCTCGGCCTATCGTTCAGCTAAGGCGGTGGAACTTTCTGAAATAGTGGTAGGTCTTGAATAGAAAATTGTATGTATGGCAATAGTCAAAGTTTGGGAATGCACTGTGTATGAAAGGTCAATTCACATGGAAAGATTACGATTTGATATTAGCAAATAAGGAAAGATTTCCTAGAGATTATGTTACCAAACATAGGCATCGATGGCTTATAAATAGGAGATCATGGGCCATTAATCAGGTATGCTAATATTCATTTTGTAATCACTATTGTGCTTTGATCTCTTAGTGTTTTGACTCTAGCATCGGAGTGCCATTAGGTTGGAAATAACTCGTTGGTGCTAATTGGTTGTTCACTACGTAGGCTATTGGAGCAATTCAGATGAAACAATATTTGCAACCCCATTATTGGCGACTCCACTAGGGAGCTGTTCCAATCATTTGAAAAGCAAGAATGGCTAAAATCAAAACCACTAGAGTTAAAAAAGAAAGACAGGTGGGCACCTCGCCCTCCAAGGATAAGAGCCCCCTTCTCGTTGATGACCTCCGTTCAGAGGAACGACTTTCGATTACTCCTCAGAAGCCAACCACTCATGAGTACATCAAGCAGCTAAAGCGAGATGAGGAGAAAAAAGATGAAGCCTTGACTAGTCTGCACTTGGAACTCATTCAGCTAAGGGCAGATGTTTGCAGAAATCAAGCTCTGATGGGGAGCCAAATGTAAGGCAAAGAGCACGCCAAAACCATTACTCCACCTCATGGAGAGCGTTTTGAATGAGAACATGCATCAAAGAGGTTAGGCTCTAAAACATTGACTAGTTATCACGATGGTGGAAAAAGGGCGCGCCGAGCATGAATCCCATCGTTCGACTAACAACCGTGCAAACGAAAGGATGGCACCATGACCTCGGCATTTGACGGAATGGGTGATTAGGAGGTGGATAGTTGTCTGACAAGCAACTTCCAGGCTATAGGCTGAATCAAAAAGCGGTACTGAGAGGATCTGAGGGATAGGCTGGATAAAAACAGGCGTGGGGCCAAGGACAATCTGCCGGCGACCTGACATGAAGTTTTGGCTCATTCTCGGTCTGAAGTTGCGCACGAACATATTATTTCTACCCCGTTCACACAAAATATTGAGTCTGTTAGACCTTCTCCAGGGTTTAATCATCCCAAGTTCAACAAGTATGAACCTAAAATCAACTCATACACCCATCTGGTCCATTATTGATAGATGATGTCGCTGTAATCCAGCATTGACGCACTTATGTGCAAATTATTCCCATCAAGCCTTGGGGAGCTCGGCCTTTTGTGGTTCAACAGGCTCCCCCATAGTTCACAAGTTGGCCCAATTCTAGGTCTTGCCAATGACCAAGCTCTATTGGTGGTCGTTCACCGGGCCGTACATATACTGTGTACACCCGACAATGACCGACAAGATTCGATATGAAATTCATGCCGGAAGCCGTGACTACCATTCAAGGGGATAGTCCTTAGCCCACCAAGCAGTCAGTCAGGGTTACTAGTGGCCAAAGATGATGGAAGATGCACAGAAGTTTGTGTAAAAGTGCGACAAGTGCCAACGCTTCTCTCCACTCATTCGAAAATAGGTAGAGTAGCTCACACCTCTAACAAGTCCATGGGCATTCGCAAAATGGGGACTGGATATAGTGGGGAAACTACCGACAACTTTAGGTGTGTTCAAATTCCTCCTTACAGCCACTGACTACTTTACAAAATGGGTGGAAGCCAAACCATTGGTCACCATCAAAGAGAAAGATGGCAAGAGATTCGCTTGGAAAAATATTGTCTCTAGGTTCGACATCTCTTATGCTTTCATTTCGAACAACGGAGCTCAGTTTGTGGGAGGCCTCTTCACTGACTTCTCTGCCGAACATAGGATCAAATTCTACAATTCCACATCGTGCTATCCTCAGAGTAATGGATAGGTCGAGGCTTCCAATAAGACGGTGGTGTCAGGAATCAAGAAAAGGTTGTTTGTAGCAAAAGGGCGTTGGGATGAAGAACTATTGAGCATGCTTTGGGCGTATCGAACAACGCCAAGGCAATCCATAGGCCAAACCGCATTCGCCCTTACATTCAGCATGGAGATTGTCATCCCACTCGAAGTAGGGTTGTTAACCATCTAGACCAAACATTTCAATGAAGATCAGAACATCTAGATTTGACCGAAGAAAAAAGTGATTGAGCCCGCATATGTCTAGCTGCCTATCAGCAACAGGTGGCCAAGGGGTACAATCAGGGGGTTCAGCAACGAACATTTCGATCGAACGATTTACTATTAAGAAAGGTGGTGGCCAACACGAAAAAGCAATTCGATGGAAAACTCGGCCCAAATTGGGAGGGGTCATACAAAGTTACAAAACATATCAGCATTGGGGCCTACCAATTGGAAGACATGACTGGGAAAGCCGTGTCAAACCCCTCGAATGCAGTCAACCTTAGGAAATACTACCAGTAATCATTTTCCTTTATGTTACTACATCTTTTGTAGTGAGCTAAGGCTCCTTTATATAGCAATAAATTCTACTTTTTGTACAATTGCCGAAATCAAATATGTGAAAACTAAAATGTTAAAGGTTAGGGTCCTTGACTAAAGGAGCCCTAGACAAACCTCAGGTGACCGAGGCAATGCTCGTGAAAGGCTAGGGTCCACTGTTGGAGCCCTAAGGCTGATTGGGTGGGTAGCTGAGACGCTCGTCCTACTAAGAGTTTGCAACAAAGCACCAGTTTCCAAACACTCAGTGGGGGAGGAAATGGGCAAGTGCAAGTTGGCTGATGTAAACAAAATATGAAAGGTGTGTCGGATGAAATAAAATGACTAAATGATATAAGTTAAAAGGCGTTCGAAATGACAACATACAAATTACAGGATTTTCGGCCAAAAGTTATAAGATAAAAGAGATCAGAAAAAGCATTTGAAAACTAATAAAGTGATAGTACGGAAGGATAGCAGTACAAAGGATGCTGACAAAACGCCACAGTTCAGCGATGACCAAAAAGAGAACTGATAAAGAGCCAAAATAAATAAAGAGATAAGTCACTACTCAGCAAGCGTCGCCTCCTCTTGATCGACAACAGACACTTTTTCTCCCTCTTGACTAACTAGGAGACCCTCATCATTGATGGGAGCTACTGTCGAAGCATCACTTGGGAAGGAAGTAAGGTTTGGCTGAAGTGGCGAGTCGGCAACAACGGTAGTAGCCTTTAGAGCATTAACCCACCCACACCAATATATGATATCTTAGGCCTCGATCAGTCGCGACTCACACTGGGCTTTGGCCTCATCGAGTCTAGCATTGTATCTCTTTCTCAGTAGCCAACCGCTGAACATAATGATTGGTAATCTTGATAGTCTCAGAGAGATGCTGGTCAAAGGTCGAGAGCGCCTGGACAGTCTGATAGAAAAAACAACAAGTATAATCAGAAACAATTAAAACAGATATGGTTGCACATAAAGGAGAACTCACTTGGAGAGCATCCTTTAGGGCTCTTCAGTGGAGGGATTTGAGGGTCATCAATAGAACTTCAGCATCCTTAGGCAACAGAACCGAGCAAGCGAGGACATGGGCAACCCCATCATTGGCAATTGAGTTGGAGCTCATGACCAATGTTTTGCCAGATCTCAGACTGGGCCTCCAAGTGTCAGTAGCCATAAGCTTAACTTGTCCCTCGCTCACATTAGATGTCGTGGAGCAAACTAGGGAGGCACGCCCCTCTTCTTCATCAGCCAACTCATCTTGAGGCCTCTTGCGGGTAGCAGGAGGAAAGGCGATCGGCGTACCGGATCGAGATTGTGTGATGGTCAACGGAGGGGGATGAGTGGCAGAGGCCGACGGAGTGACAAAATGAGTAGCAATGTTCCTTACTGTTTGGCATTCGACAAACTCCATGTTTGGCTGAGTAGTATCGGCTGGGATGTTCGTCGAATCAAGTGGAAGAAGCCTGTTCGGCTTGGTGGTCTTCAAGTGTGTGTTTGTAGTGGGGCTCGAACAGTAGGATGGTGGCAACGTCCCGATCTTTGAAGGGGATTCGAAATGCTTGAATGATCTGAGCTGGGCGAGATTCAAAGTTTAGACGACTAAAGTGTCCTTGTCTGCAAACACACGAAAGAAATGTCAGGACCGAATAGTAAAGCAAAAAAGATATGAACATCGGTTAAAGCAGATACCTAGGACCCCTGGGATGTGGGGAATAGAGAATTCGTGCTCGCCAGGGCCAAACTCAAAGTTGTCAATAACTTCAAGCATGTCCCCAGCATATTTGTCAGAATCAGGCAGGCCGATGATCAGGGATCCGAACCGAGGCCAACTCTGGAGGTGATGCCTCTTCGATTTGGCATTCTTGGAAGCCAAATAAAGGCTGAAGATGTCACAGAACTCAAAGTTGAGGTTGTACAGCTCTTTCAACTGAACAATCGACATGATGATCCTATAGACGTTTATAGATACTTGGAAAGGAGCAAGGTTAAGCTCATGGAAGGCTCGCCAAAGCCATGGATGAAGAGGAAACCGAACCCCCCTTCAATGATGGCCATCATAGGGATATGGATGCAATCGGGCTAATAGTTAGGTACAACGTCAATCTTGAGGAGAGAAAGGTTCACGTCATCGGGAACAATGTATCTAATTAGCACACATACTTGCATATCTGTAGCTTGGCAGATTAGTTTTAGACTTGCATATATGGTTAATTCTAAGTTTTTAACTGATATTGCACGTAAGGTATATTTCTCTTTGTTGCAGAAAAAATAGGTTAAAAGGATATTGCAGAAAGTCCTCATGACTGCCGGATGATCTACAAAGTTATCCCGAGGTCAGAGAAAAGTGTTGACATGATTGAAACTCGAGAAGAAAGTAAGAAAGTATCCAAAGAAGCCAAGGAGTGTTACTGTTAGAGTTAATGACTAGAGAGCTAAAACATCCGGATGAAGTCTTCAAAACATCCGGATGATGTGCCTGACCAAGGATAAACAAAGAGGCTAGAGAGTAAGATGGTCCGGATGATTGCTAAAAACATCCGGATGATTGCCATAAAACATCTAGATGTTCTATATTGACAAGCCAAAGCCAGAAATCTAGAATGCCAAAACATTCAGTTATATCCACGAAAATATTTGGATGTTGATCAAGTATAGCAAACCAAGTCAGAAAATCAGAGGGAATAAAGATCCGGATGTTTCTCAAAAACATTCGAATATTTTTATCAAAAAAGCAACATCTTGAAGAAAGATCCGAATAAAGAAGAATTAGAAGAAGGCAGAGGAGAAAAACTTCAAGATGTTTATTAGTAACATCTGGATGTTTGGAAGATAGATTGAAGAAGGAAGAAGGCAGAGAAGGAAAACATCCAAATGATTGTCAATAACATCTGGATGTTCTGTTTGTAACCAGCCACTATTGTTGATTTTTCAAAGGCAACTTTTGGATCTTTTAGCCACTTTTTGGACCACTTTCCAAGTGGAATATCTCGACCACCGTGAGGGCCAATTAACCGAGGTTACTTTAACCAAACCAAGAGCCAAATGATGTCATGGAGTTGCCTCTTTAACAGAACTTAGAGGCTGAGCAAAGATTTGTTCAAGATATTTTGCTTCAAGAGGAGGAAATCTAGTTCTATAAATAGGACCCTTGATGTAATGGGAAGATATACAATTCTTAGATATAAATCTATATAGGGAGAGATAGCTAGAAGTAGGAATAAAAAGTTAATCTTGGATATATTTTAGTTGTTCAAGTTTTGTACTTTAAAAGTTAATTTCTATTTTATAGTTGTATTGCACTCTTACTTTCTAGTAAGCAAGTAGCAAGTAGTTTTCATGTTTTATTTCATTATCTAAGTGTACTTCTTCAATTCAAGTGAAAGTTTCAAATCCAATCTCAGTTTTCAACTATGTTTTCCATGTCTTCTCTTTCTATTGCAATATTTACCTTAAGTATGCTAGGCTAAATTTAGAAGGCTTAGTCATGGGATGACCTTCATCTCATGGTTTGAACACAAATATCTTCTCAAATGATTTTCATAGCATGTAGAAGGTGAGTGGAGTTCCAATCTCAAAACCTAGAGTGGAATGTTATAGTCTTGATTGGTTATTTTCGAAATCAATTCTAGTATATCCAATACTTGGTTCCATGTTCTTATATCTAGACTTATTATCTAGAGGACAAAACCTGCCACTTTACATATCTTGGTCATGATTAGAGTTTTAAAGATTAATTTTTCAACCAAGGTCATAAAGCTTTGATCCTTGGATTAAGTAGTGAGAAGAAGATATCCTATGTTCAAGCCAGGGAAGAAGTAATCCCAATGTCTATGTCTATTTTCTTCCATTAACAAGTTCTATGTTTAATGATTTGTTTTAGGTTTTAATCCTCAAATTCATTTCAAAAGGAGTGGCGTCCTAAGCGCTAAATCTCAGTATGAGGGCATTACCAACTCAGTGACCTCCACATAGATCGATACCTGAACTTCACTGTTGTACAATCTATAAGAGGAAGAGCAAGGTTTATATTTTTAAACTCTAACCATGCCTAGCGCTGCAACGATGTACCAAGTTGGGACCAGTCAAGCTTTTGGCGCCA
Source organism: Arbutus unedo (assembly GCA_014822125.1). Taxonomy (NCBI): domain Eukaryota; kingdom Viridiplantae; phylum Streptophyta; class Magnoliopsida; order Ericales; family Ericaceae; genus Arbutus; species Arbutus unedo. Next base: position 19,191 of record JABCMJ010011399.1, on the reverse strand, counting down.
TTGCTGGAGAAGCTACAGTAACCAAGTAGTAACAGACCTTTGTACTTGTATATATATTTTCTCATTTTAGTTTATTTTAGTTTTAAGTTTTGATTTGTACTAGATAGTCAGTGGGATATATCATTTAAGTGCATGAGCCTTTACATGAGAGATCACACACATCGCCTTGTGAGAGTTCCACTTCACCCTACTGACACCATGGCTGAAAATGAAGGAGGAAACGTGAAAACAATGAAAGAATATCTGAATCCTACATGCACTATAGTTTCGTCATGCATAAAACTTGCTGGACTGGTTCCCCAATTGAATCAATTCATGTTAAAACCTAATATGCTACATTTAGTTCCAACATTCCATGGTTTCATGGAATCAGAAAATCCTTACCAATATGTTAGGGAATTTGAGAAAATTGTCAATACTATGTGTCCTTCACACGATTAGCTTGAATTTGCCAGATTAAAACTGTTTTCATTTTCTTTGAAAGACAAAGCCAAGATTTGGTTTTTGTCACTTCAACCAAACTCAATACCCTCCTAGACAGAAATGCAAAAAGAGTTTTTTAAGAAACTTTTTCCAATGCATAGAACGACAACCCTTACAAAACAAATTCAAAATTTCTTAGGACAACCAAATGAATCATTTTATAATTGTTGGGAGAGGTATAAGGAGTATTTGAATGTTATACCATACCATGGCTACGACGATTGACAAATTGTTGGATTCTTCTACAAGGGTATCTCTGCTTGGAGCCGCTAGTTTATTGACATGATATGCAATGGTACATTCATGAACAAATAACCTTTTGAGACTATTCAACACCTTAATGACCTGGCCGAGAATAACCATTCTTGGGATTACTTTGATCACAACGATAAAACCGTCAGGAACACCATGCCTAACTCAAGTGGGCCAGGTAAGTATGCATTGAGAGACGAAACTGACTTCCATAGAAAACTAGACTAAATCACCAAAAAGTTGGAGATAAATAAAATACAAGGAGTGTCAAGTCTTGATGTTTGCATTATCTATGATGTCCAAGGGCATTTCACCAAGGAGTGCCCTACTATCCCAGCTTTTAAAGAAGTCGTGCATAAAACTGAGCCAGCTGAAGCGAATGCTTTGAACCAAAATCAAAAGCTATATAAATCTTCTTACCCCAACACTTATTACCCAAGATGGAGGAACCACCCCAACTTCAGGTGGCAAAACCAAGAGCAAGGTGGACCATCTCAGGGTCTGCCTGGGTTTCCAAATCAAGGTCCACCCCACCTTCAAAACCAAGGACCATCATCATGCCATACCAACACCTATGCTCAAGGGCAGGGGCCATCACGACACTAACCCAACCATTAGAATTTTAATCGTTCTGGACCTTCTGTGGGTCCAAATGGTCAAGGTAGAAGAATTTTAGAGGAGATGATTCATTCGTTTATGGAAGGACGGGCAACCATTAATGAACAAAATTCTCAAGTTATAGGGGACTTATGTTGCCAAATAACTAAGTTGACCACCTTAATTAGGGCATTACATCGAGAAAATGGCAAGTTGCTTGCTCAACCTCAGCTTAATCCCCAAGGCCAACACTTTGTGAGTAGTTTTGCAACTTCTGAATTGCATATAGAGCAAGCCAAGTCAATTACAACTTTGACGAGTGGTAAAGAAGTTGATAAACTAATCTTGAACAAAATCACCACTCCTGAAGTTACTACTCTTGTCCCGAGCTCTGAACCTAATTAGCCACAAGTTGAACCACCCCAATCCCCTAAACCTCAAGATATTCATAATAGAGACCAACCTATCTCTACTTGTCCCATCTCGGCACCATTTTCACAAAGGTTAAGGCCTATGCTAAAACTTCACACAATGCCAAGATTTATGAGTTATTCAAACAAGTCAAGGTTAATATTCCCTTATTGGATACTATGTTTTTGAACGATCTATGCACTATTAAGCGAAGGCATAATGTGCAGAAGAAGGTATTCTTAACCCAGTAAGTCAGTTCTATCATTCAGACCCCTACAGCTCCAAAGTACAAAGACCTAGGTTGTCCTACCATTTTTGTCCAAATAGGGGGAAAGAGAATCAAGAAAGCCCTGTTTGACTTGGGGGCAAGTGTGAACCTGTTGCCTTCGGCGTATGAGCAATTAGGTCTAGGTGAGATGAAACCAACCACGGTGACTTTGCAATTGGCTGGCAGAAGTATTAGAGTCTCGAAAGGGTTGGTAAAGGATGTACTTGTGCAAGTAGACAACTTTGTCTACCCAATCCATTTCATTGTTCTTGATACCTGGCCGATGTCTAAACTGCATCCCCAAACTCATATCATTCTCGGAATTCCTTTCTTGGCTACCCCCGATGTAGTAATCTGTTGTAGAAATGGGTTTTTAAACATGACATTTGAAAACATGACTCTCAAGTTAAACTTTTTTAATGTGTCTACCCAGATGGGGGATGATGATGATATCCACGATGTTAGTGTCATTGACTCACTCGTTCAAGAATATACGGATTATCATTTGTTCTTTAAATCCCTGGAAACTTGTCTTACAGCCGAAGAGGAGACCTCTTCAGAATCACCTGAAATAGAATACCTCTATTCTCTTCACTAGGGAGAAGAAGTGTTGGGCATAGAAAAGTGGATACCCACTTTTGAAAAACTACCGCTAACCAAATCTAGAATTCTTCCCTTCAGTGTTTAGCCACCTCGGCTTGAGCTTAAGACCTTGCCATCAGATCTTAAATATGCCTTTCTTGGTGATGCTAATGAATTCCCAATAGTAATTTTTTCTATTCTTGAAGAAAACCAAGAATTGCAACTATTGACAGTCTTGAGGGAAAACAAAAAAGCAATTGGTCGGAGTATAGAAAATATTTAAGGTATAAGCCCGTCATTTTGTACCCATCATGTATACCATGAAGATGACATTAAGCTGTCTCACCAATTTCAACATCGATTGAATCCCATTATGAAAGATGTTGTGCGAGAAGAGGTCTTAAAATTGTTAGATGTAGGCATCATCTATCCCATCGCTGACAGCAAATGGGAGCCCTATCGAAGTTGTACCTAAAAAGTCTGGTGTTACTGTGGTTCCAAATGATCAAGAGGAATTAATCCCAACTCGTGTAATCACCAGATGGAGAGTTTGTATTGATTACAGAAAGCTAAATTCTTGCACCAGAAAGAATCACTTTCCCCTTCCATTCATTGATCAGATGTTGGAAAGGATCGTTGATCACTCATTCTATTGCTTTCTAGACGATTATTCTAGATATAACCAAATCGAGGTCCCTCTGCAAGACCAAGAGAAGACCGCATTCACATGTCCACTTAGCACTTTTGCCTACTGTTGTCTATCGTTTGAGCTATGTAATGCACCCGGCTCCTTCTCTAGGTTTATGACGGTTATCTTCAGTGGCATGATTAAAAAAGTAGTAGAAGTATTCATGGATGACTCTCTGTTTTTGGAGAATCGTTTAAGTCCTGCTAGAAAAATCTTGAGTCAATTTTAAAGGGACATGAGGAGACGAACCTTGTCTTGAATTGGGAGAAATGCCATTTTATGGTAAACCAAGGTATCATTCTTGGACATATTGTATTTGCTAAGGGGATTGAGGTAAACCAATCCAAGATCGAACTTATTTCCAAGTTTCCCAGTCCACAGTGTGTCAAGGACATTTGTTCTTTCCTTGGACATGCTAGTTTTTATAGGCTCTTCATTTAGAATTTTAGTGCCATCTCTCATCCATTGTGTAAATTGTTAGCCAAAAATATACCATTTGAATGGACGCATGAATGTGAGGAATCTTTCTTAAAACTTAAAATTAGTCTTCCGACCCCTCCTATCATGCAACCACCAAATTGGGATTTACCTTTTGAGCTCATGTGCGATGCAAGTGATTATGCCATAGGAGCTGTTTTAGGCCATAGGAATGGAAAGGCACCTCATGTGATTGCATATGCGAGCAAAATACTTAATGATGCTCAGTTGAACTGCACCACCACTAAAAAAGAGCTATTGGCAAGTCTTTACACTTGACAAGTTTCAATCCTACCTCATAGGATCACTAATCGTTGTTTATACTGACCATACTGCTCTAAAATATCTCTTAACCAAATAAGACGCTAGGGCGCATCTCATTCCTTGGGTCTTACTGCTTTAAGAATTTGATTTAACCATAAAAGATAAAAAAAAAGGAGTAGATAATGTAGTTGCGGGCCATTCGTCGCAACTTGAGTTTAACGACCAAACCATAGACATTCCTATTCTTGACTTTTTTCCTGATAAACAATTTTTCATGTATCAACTTGTCTTTGGAATGCTAACATTGTTAACTACTTGGCCCCGGAACAAATTCCACGTCATTGGATTGCTTAGGATAGAAGGAAGTTTATAGTAGAAGTATGAAAATTTGTGTTTAATAGCCCTTACCTATTTAAGTTTTTCCCGACCAGATTATTTGGAGATGCATGCCTGACAATGAGTAGAAGGATGTCCTTTCTTTTTGCCACACTGAAGTATGTAGTGGTCACTTTTCATCTAGAAAGACTGTCACCAAGGTTTTACAGAGTGGTTTCTATTGGCCTAATCCCTTTAAAGATGCCTTTGAGTTTTATAAATCATGTGACCAATGTCAGCAACTTAGAGCTCTTTCTCAAAGAAATATGATGCCTCTCAACCCATCCTTATTGTAGAATTTTTTGACTGTTGGGGTATTTATTTCATGGGACCATTTTCTAATTCCTTTGGGCATCTATTCATTCTCCTTGTTATTGATTATGTTTCCAAATGGGTGGAAGCCATCTCAACGTGTACGAATGATCACAAAGTTGTGATCAAGTTTCTTAAAGAACATATCTTTTCTAGATTTCAAATGCCCAAGGCATTAATTTGTGACCAAGTGACTTATTTCTGCAATTGCCCTATGACTGCCTTAGTGAAAAAGTACAAGGTTAATCATAAAGTTTTCACCACTTTTCATCCCCAGATGAATGGGCAAGCAAAATTAGCAAATCGAGAAATTAAGCATATTCTTGAAAAAATGATTAATCCCAACCACAAAGATTGGTCTCTCTGACTGATTGATGTGCTATGGGCTTACCGTATAGCGTATAAAACAGTTTGGGCATGTCACCATATTGTCTAGTCTATGGCAAACTTGTCATTTGCCTATAGAATTAGAGCAAAGGGCATATTGGGCAATTAAAGAACTAAACTATCACCTACCCTAAGCCGGTGCCTATCGCAAGCTTCAACTCAATGAGTTAGAAGAAATTAGTAGGGATGCCTATGATAACGCTCACATCTATAAATGCAAGGTGAAAGCCTTTCATGATAAGAAAATCGTAGGCAAGACCTTTGTTTTTGGTCAAAAAATCCTGTTGTATAATTCAAGGCTACATTTATTTCCCGGGAAGCTTCGATCCCGATGGACTAGACCTTATATTGTCAAGACCGTGTTTCCACATAGTGCCATTGAAATTGAGAACCCTGCAAATCAACATAGTTTCAAAGTAAACAGACACCGCCTTAAACCCTTTCTTGAAAATTTTGCAGCGGATGAAGTTAAGGAGGAGCTCATCCCTCCTGATTATTCATGATAGTAAACATTGAGAAGTCTAAAAGGCTATAAATCTATGGAGTTTGAGATACCTCCAGTGTTTTTCGTGCTTGAACGATCCCTTTTTGCTAGTCTGGTATAGCCATCTTGTTTAAAGCTATGTGCGCAGTACGTTCGAGGTTGGGTCTGACGACAAGTGCATAGACAACGAGATTCTATCCGAACCATCGGGCTTAAATGCCAAAGCTCCATGGAGATTATTTCAAAGTGGAGTGATGGGTAAGGAATTTGGTTAAAACCGAAGGGAATCCCAACCTATTAGATGATGGTGTCTCTTCTCAAGATATTATTGAACCTATGCATACTGTCTTTCCAACAAAAAGGGAACCACGGTCTTTTTCAAGGGAGAAAAGTAGTACTCATATCTTTCGTGTGAAGAAGGAGGTGGATTAGTTTAGAATATAAATTTCCCTGTCATTTCTTTATGTTTTATTTTTTGGACTAACCAACTAATCATTTGATGTTGTCATTGAAAGAGTCATTTTTGCTCTTAGTAGGTAGTTGGTTGTTAAGTATTTACAGGATGAACACGCTACCACATCAACCTTGGTAGGTTGGATCTAAGCTGGTGTGAGTGAGGCATTCAGGAGCCCAAAGCCATGGGTGCAACTATGTGTTGCGTTTGTTAGTCCAATAAAACCTCAGTGATGGTCCTATGTGACTAGCTTTGGTTCCACAAGTTGGAGCCGAAGGAGTGAGTATTGGGAGCATTTCCAGTGATGAAAAGAGCAAGCGACGAAAAATCTTCAAACTTGGCTGAGATAGATGAAGGTTGACATTCCACCTACCAGGTATGATCTTCCCATTTTTGTTATGCTCTATGCATCATTCTCTTCTTGCATCGAGGACGATGCAAACTTTAAGTTGAGGGAAGAGATTGGTGTTAGTTAGTTCTATTTTCAAAGAAGAAGTCTGTGGTAGGAAGTAGGAAGGGAAAGAGGAAAAGAAAAACAAACGTGGTGATAAAAGAGATAAACTTGGAGGATGTAGCGGATGTTGATAGTTCGGGCAATTATTTAGGGGATGACATAGATATTAAGGCCTTGCTGCAACAAGAAGAAGGAGTGCCGAAAGTAATAGGGACTTGATAGTTTGGAAACCACCGACTACCAACCCTTGAGATCACACACCACTATCACACATAGTTTTGTTGGTTATTGATTAGACAACATGTTTTTGGAGTAGTCATGACATTAGTAACACGTAGTTTGTAGATTTTCCATAGTAGTTGATAAAATTGAAGTTTGTCGTTGTAGTATGATGACGTGGGGGTAGTTAGGTAAGTATCGTCTCAAGGTAGTCTTTCCTAAACTACGTATATGAGACAGTACTTGTTTTATAATCTAACCATTTTTGTAACCCGTGGTCATTATAAGCTAATACAAAGTCCTCAGTAGATCACATGTTAGTTTTGAATTAAATTTAATTGTGTTTCGCATTTTTGCATGGTTGATAGCTTGGCATATTTCATCCCTTGTTGATTGTATATACTTCATAGTTGAGAATGCGCTGAATTCATTGAAATGCATAATCTTTTTGTCAGTATTGCATTATTGTTGCGCATGTTGTGGGATATGACATGAATTCCTGGAGTGAAATTTATTTTGAGAGATGGTCTGATGATGTTTGGAATCAAGTCTCATATTGATTATTCGATAACTTTCATGCCATGATAGCTTAGAATGTTCAGTTGAATTCATGACACGGTTGTACATTAAGGAAAGGTAGCATGTATTCCATATCCATTGGTTGGGTGGATCAAAGATTAGTCATATGCCATATAATGTCAATATACAAGGGAGACTTTGTCAAAATTTTGTTATTTTCTAATTATCTTAAGTTTTTTATTGCTAGGGACTAGCAAACCTCAAGTTGGGGGGGTGTGATTAGCACACATATTTGCATATGTGATAGCTTGATGGATTAGTTTTAGACTTTCATACATGGTTAATTCTAAGTTTTTTACTGATATTGGACGTACGGTATATTTCTCCTTGTTGCAGGGAAAATAGATTAAAAGGATATTCCAAAAAGTCTTCATGACTCTCGGATGATCTATGAAGTTATCCCGAGGTCGGAGAAAAGTATTGACATGATTGAAACTTGGGAAGGAAGCAAGAAAGTATCCAAAAAAGCCAATAAGTGTTGCTTTTAAAGTTGATGACCAAAGAGCTAAAACATCCGGATGAAGTCTTCAAAATATCCAGATGGTGTTCCTGACCAAGGATAAACCAAAAAGCTAGAGAGCAAGAAGATCCGGATGATTGATAAAACATCCGGACGTTTGGAAGATATTAAGCCAAGGCTAGAAAAACAAATAAAAAAAAATCTGGATAATTGCCACAAAATATCCGGGTGTTCTATATTGACAAGTCAAAGCTAGAAATTTAGAATGCCAAAACATCCAGTTATATCCATGAAAACATTCCGATGTTGATCAAGCATAATAGACCAAGTCATAAAACTATAAGCAATAAAGACCTGGACATTTCTAAAAAGTCTGGATATTTTTATTAGAAGCGGAACATCCTGAAGAAAGAGCCGGATAAAGAAGAATTAGAAGAAGGCAGAGGAGAAAAACATCCAGATATTTGGAAGAAAGATTGAAGAAGGAAAAAGGTAGAGAAGGAAAATATTCGGATGATTGTCAGTAACATCTGGATGTTTTGTTCGTAACCAGCCACTATTGTTGACTTTTCAAAGGCAACTTTTGGATCTTTCAACTACTTTTTGGATCACTTTGCAAGAGGAATATCTCGACCACCGTGAGGGCCAATCAACCAAGTTATTTCAACCAAACCAAGAGCCAAATTGTGTCAAGTCACCCTCTAAAGTCATTTTCAAATAAGATGTCATTAGAGAAAAAATTTAATTTTGATTCAGAAATACGATTCTGTTTATAAAATGACTTATTTAAATAAAATCTGGTCTTAGAAACAGAGATGGGTTCGAAAATTTAGTTACAAGTTGGGAAGGTGTTAGGCACCCAACATTGCCCTTTCGGTATTTAATTTTCCCATATTAACTTCATTTTATTATCCTTGGCCAAAGTGAATAAACATCGAGTGATTGAATGTACAACTGGATAAAAGTGAAATAGGGTGCAAGGACAAGACCACGGGTTACGCAATTCAACTCTCAGTGACAAAAATATTGAACCGAGCATATATTAAACTTTGACTGAAACATGGTATGCAAACTGACATCTACACATCATGTTTCTATTCCCGAGGTGCCAGGTAGCTTAAATCCCTGGCGTATGAACTTTTAATTATGACAATAACCCGATTCTATCTTTATTAATGAATTAACACATTAACCCTTCTTGAAATTGTAATATGCCATCTCGGCCTAAACCAAGTCAGCTATTATTGCATTTTCATTTATTTTCCACTGGCTACCTATGTCACTAGCATTCTGAGTATTTCAAGATTAATTTGGGGCAAAGTGTCAATGTCATTCCGATAATCTTTCGAGAAAGCATAACACGCAAACTAACATAAATTGTCAATTTGCATGACATACTTTAATTTAAGATAAGGTGCATTAAATGTCACTTCGATCACAATAGTCTATCACAAAAAGATAACGTGCAATACTTGTTAAATTTTGAATCCAAAACACTGGCTTCTATGTCACCTATGTGTTTACGAAATTCATAGATTATCGAAATTTTTAGCTAGGTGATATGACAGCGTGTCAGCATTAACTAACGTCTATTATTTATATTACTTAGTTATCAAGTAACGAATTTTTACCTTTATTGATTTTACGTAAAATAAAAAAATATAGCAGTAACTGTTACGGGGAAATGAGAAAGTGATAAAAATAGAAAAAAGTTAGAAGTTACTCCAACAGGTGCCGGCGCAATCGAATGATATACCGGGAATGTAAATATTAGTTCCGAAGAAATTCATATAGCGAGGATCCTAGAATCATCATTATAAAAATCTCACTTAAGTTAAAATCATGAAAAATACATTGACACTGGCCAACACCGACTTTTAGAATTTTAACCTCGGAAAGGCAACGACTTGACATTCTAGAAGCGCGGACTAGAAATTTCTAGAAATAAACTAGAGGTTCTAGAAATGCAGACTAGAGATACGGATACTGACTTTTTCGACCATGATATTTACATTAAAAATAAAGGATCATGAAGACGACATTCTAATAATCTAGAAAGTGCGATTAGAAATTTCTAAAATTGCGGACTAGAGATGCAAATGTTAGCCTTTTTGTCATAATATTTACATTGAAAATAAAAAGAAGAAGAGAGTAAAAATTAATTAAAAAGAGCAGAAATCAAAATAAAATGGCCGTTGCAGCGCTACCTTGTATTGATATTAGAATCTATCGATTACAAATGAAAAAAACATGAAAGAGTAGGCTGAATAATAAACTGGAATAACAACGGATATTAAATACTGGTAATACCCTAGGTTATGCTAAAGCATAAGTACTTTCGAATTTTCCTGATAATTGAAAATAAAATTGGCAGAGCCTCTGCTTGTATTTGGACAAAAATCTAAACTAAAGGATCCTAACCCTAATATTGTTCTGATACTATAAATTCGGAAGCTATAAAGCTAGGACTGCTGGGGAAGAACACTTGAGGTATTTTTTGTTTCCAAACTCTATGTTTTTAGTATGGGAAATGAAAAGATGAGAAGAAACTGAAGAAGAAAGCGAAAGACCTCTACTTAAATTTTCGTTTCTCGGGTTCTTCTATCGCGTTCTAATTTTAACTTCGGGATTGAGAAAAATATTTTAAGGAGTTGTGACCAACATAGGATGAAAAATGAGATCAAAATATGATCCCCAAGCCACTGGGGAACCACGGTATTTATAGACTTCATCCACCAATAGGATTAAAACTTTGGAATTAAAAAACTACCCGATTAATATTATTTTGTGAAACCTCCACCAAGACCCAAAAATTTTGGCCAAACACCATCATATGTCCCACTTTTGCACCGCATGCGCCCTAGATGCGTGAAAAATTACAAAAATGCCCTTGGGGCTCCGAACACGCTCCGAGATACTACTTTTTGACCCTGGAACTCCAAACAAACTAAAATCGGACCCCGGATACATCCGTTGAACTTGTATCACCGTGAGGATAAATAATATATGCCTCTCAAAATTTGAAAATGTGACCTCATAAATCGTGCCTCTAGATCGTTGCCGATATGTTGCTGGTTGGTCACTAAATACTTTAAAATATGACTTCTTGACCTACCGACCTCAAATTGAACCATGTATACAGCCATGGAACTCATATCAACATGCTAATCAATAATATATACTTCTTGAATTTTGAAGTTGTTGACTCAAAAATCGTGCTCCCGAGGCCTTGTTCTAAACGATCGAAAACTGTCAACTTTGTTTGTTTTTGTCTTAGTCATTGTCAATGGACTTGTATCATCATACTGATCAATAGTATGAGATTTTCATGATTTGATAAAATTATCTCATGAATGGCGCTTCCAAGCCTTGGTTTGTACAAATGTGAAACAATCCTTCGTTTGTCGTTTTGCCGAATTTCTTTAGGTGTGTTCTTGGAACATTGAATTAACCTCCAAGGAACTTCATTGGCTTTGTATTGAGATTCTTCATGAGAATTGTGGTGGTGAAGTCACCCTGGCTTAATTAGATGTCTCTCCATTCATGCTGAATTATAAGGGAAAAATTATTCGTCCATGCTTGAATCTCTCTCGAACCTCCTTCGAATGGCCTGACTGTTTAGCGAGACATGCTGAAACCCTGACATTCATTGTGGAGACATGTTGGGCTGATTATGTGATGATGTGAGGCTTGTACATGCTGAATTGGCCCTTCAGGGGCAAAATGGTCATTTAAAGCTAGACTTTGCTAAATTCTCTAAGTTTGCCCCAAGTATCATCCCAATCATGTTCAATAGGCCTGCTCAGTATTTAAAAGTTTCTCTGGTGAAGTTCTTTGGTCTTTAGGTCATCCTATGCATCTTTGGTCTGTCCAGGGGCAAAATAGTCATTCTGTGCATAAACTTATCCTAAGCCCCTTACGATGGCATATTTCATGATAGCTTGAGCAGTGGGGCAAAATTTGGTATCAACAACTATGCATATTTTCTTCCATTAACAAGTTTTGTGTTTTGTGTTTTGTTTTAGATTCTAATCCTCAAATCTAGATCAAAATGAGTGGCATCCTAAGTGCTAAAACTCAGTACGAAAACATTACTAACTCAGTGACCAACTTTCCCATGGATCGATACCTAGATTTCACTGTTGTACAATCCATAAGAAGAAGAGCAAAATTTAAATTTTTAAACTTTGACCGGTCGTAACGCTGCAACGATGTACTAAGTTGGAACCAGTTAGTATTTGATCCAAAAAACCTGCCTGTCAGCATAAGAACCGAATGGATCTTAGAATTTGCTTCTTTTCATGGACCATGAGAAGACCTAAAAAAAGTACAAGGGTTCAAATGAGTTAAGCAAGAAGGATGAGAAGGCCGATGCCGAAGATGTTTGGTAAAAGTGCCGAACGAATGGAATAAGGTTTTAGGGGCTTAACGGAGCGATGAACAAGATCGCCAAAAAAGGAGTTATCGATGGGACTTACTCACCGGAAAAAATGAGAGGACGGTCACCAGGGCACTATTCATATGTGAATAGCGCCGGAAAATTAAAACAAATATGTGTTGTAAAAAGAGAGATGAGCAGAATTTAAGACCAAATGCATGAAACAGTGTTGAAATGTGAAAACTAGCCCAGGAATGTTACTTGAGTAGTAGAAGATAAGAGATAAAACTTGAAAAGACTCACGTGAGAAATGCAAAGTAGCGAGAGTATCACGACCCGTCCCGTAAAGGTTAACGCATGTGATCGGCCACGAGTGAAACTCATTGAAGCCTCTAAAAATAGACTAGTTTAGGAATTTTCTATCAGCATATTTGATATCAGAATGCGAAAATAAAATGTACTTTCAGAGTTCAGTGCATAAAGTAAAGTACAATAATATGACCCTTATGGGCTTACAAACCATGACTATGGACCAAAATTTTGACCGGTCAACAAAATAAACATTACAACCAAGGTCATACTACATCAAAATATGCTAAGTCTAGGGATCAGAAAAAATAACTTTCGTTCCAATAAACCTTTGCAGAATTTCAAGCATGATCAGCATCGTTATCAAAACTTGTTGCATCAACAACTAGGTTAGTGTGAGTCTAGATATGATAAGTTTACTAATTTCTGTATTAACAAAACCTACATTTTTTAAATCCATTATAATTAAATGATAACATTATGTGACATGTGAATCCAGCCTTTAGCCTTATGCTGTAACCATGTAAAATTATCAAATTGCAACTTGTATGATAGTAAATTCAGCTTTTAGGCTTACACTGTAACCATGTATGGTAACATTCTATGATCTACGGCAACACCAATAAATTAGGGAGCGACTCCAAATATGTAGTCAATGTGATATCACCTGTTGGATTACCTGGTTAATAATGCCCACCCTTATTTTTCACCTCATCGCCAGAATCTTCATTTGCCCCCTAGCAGATAGGGTGCCGTATTGATCTCATAACCATGCCATAATATTTTACAAGATCATAATTTTCCTTCAAGTCTTAATCTATCATGCTTAATTTATCACCAATACAATGCTTACTAACTTAATAACATGGATTATACATTAAAGCAACAAATCATTCATTTTCATTGTAGAATGCAGGTAAGCAAGTTATATGCAAGACTCACCTGAAGTTAGGCCATACTTCCTTTATATTAAGTTGGCCTGATGATCTCCAATTCCTGGAGCTATCATAATAAATAAAAAGTACTTATTGCCAATAATTCTTAGAGTATATACTAACTTAGTGACTTGAGTCGCATAGTTGTTCTGACTTTTTGATTCATAAGGGCACAAAGTGTAATTCGGCTTATGGGCAAAGTAGTTATTTTACCTAAATTTAACAAATAGCCTCGTGAATTTTCTCGGAATTTTGGTCAATTTTATTACTTAATCATTAGTCTTATTTGTATATACTAGGGCTCGAGTGACCCACAGTCGATTGACTCGGTCACCGGTTACTTAAATTGTAAAAGGGTATTTTCATAATTTTGCTATCGGCAGTCCAAAAATGTAACCAAGGCTAGACCCATATTATTTTTAGTCTTTATTCACATTCAAAGTCTAATTTCGTGATTGGTGGCTTTGTGTGGTAATTTTAGTGTCAATAGGCTAGAAAATAAGTAAGAATGACGTTATGCTAATTATACCCTCCGGCCTCTGAAATCTGGGATCGAGACTTGGCCCGTGCGTTATTTAACTCCAATTTTGTTTTGGTATAGCTAATTTTGTAATTCGACTAATGAATGTGGCGATTTAAGTGGGCACATAAGTTGAGTTTCTAGAAAGAGAAAAACCCCAAAAGGAGATTATTTTTGGTAGCGACTTGAGGGTCATTTTCTGTGAACTACCTAGGTCTCAAGAAAGATCTAATCTATTGAAGTTCAAGATTTGATATTTGTCTACAACTTTCATCTTTTAAGAAACTGATTCTAACATTCAAAATATCATGATCCAAGGGCTTGAAATTGACTAAAAATTTGGAAAAATAATGTTCATCAAGGCTGCGAGTGGTTTTCATAGCATGAGTTTAATGCGTTCAAATTGTCATAGAGTCAATCCATTATGTCTAAGTTTAAGAAAAAGCGTTTATGTCAAACTTTTGTCTTTTGAAAAATGTAATTTAAGCACCAAAACATCAAGATCTAAGTCTCCGAAATTGACGAAAAATTTAAAAAAATTATGGGAAAATGCAGTTTTCTCAAGGTCACGAGTTAGTTTCGTAGCATGGCTTTTTTGAGTTCTAATTGCCCTAGGGTCTATCCATTTCATTTATTTCGAAGACTAAGTGTTCAACTATGATTTCAAATAATAAAATCTAGCTTAAACTATTTCAAACATTAAGATCTAATAACTCAGATTTATACAAAAATATGAGTTTATATCTCTTTCTTTGCCGAAAAGCTTGGTTGTCGAAAATGGTGGCTTGGGCTGCAAATAGGGCAACACTGACGGAGCTCTAGTGCGTCCTAATGTAGGTGTTGGCGTAGAGGTGGTGGTGTTGTGGTGGTAGGAGGTGACGGAGAAAAAAACCAAGAAGAAGTAGAAATAGAAGAAAATATTAGGATTACTTGTGTGTCATCTAGAGAGAGAGATAGATAGAGATGGAGATATAGAGAGAGACAAGAGAGATAGGATAGGAAAGAAGTGGAAAGAAAATGAGAGCAACATGCTAGGATATGCACATATAAAGAATTAAAATGGAAAATAAATTAAATAGAAAATAAAATGAATTATTAATGAGATGAAGGATTCACTCTCCATGTTTTGTGAAAAAAGAGATTTGAATTTGACCTTGATGGGTTTCCATTGGTCAAGGGCTTGATCGCATGCGCAAGCGCGAAATGCTATGCGATCCCGAGAAATTGTTCCGATACTATTTTTTGAAAAATATGAAAATAGATTGGGTGACTTATAAAAATACAAGGATCATCATGACATATTCAGATTTCTCATGTGAATATTCGTTATTAGATCGGCATCTCAATACATCATAAAAGTAACATTTTTAATTAACGAAGGTCCCAAAATCGAATTTCTTAAATCAAAAAAAATTTAAATTACGTGATAATCATAATTATCCGCACTATTTCTAAACTTAAATAATTAAATGGGATCGGGATATTACATCCTCCCCACCTTAGGAAGTTTGGTCCCTAAACTTGATCTCAACCATTATGAGTATTCAATGAAATAATTGGTGGTCTAACTGAAATCATTCAACATAGAAAATAGTATAACGATCACCAGGAGAGGATAGCAATAGTCAAAAGCATCATTAAAACACATTCTTCCAATAAGTGCCAAATGAGAATAGCAATGATCGATAGATGTTGATAATGTCAAAATAGTTCAAATGCTTTTGAGAATCAACCATGATGACAAGAAGTCCCCTTTGGTCAATCAAATTACCAGTTAGGGTTACTGATTGAATATGAAATAGCTGGCAATGACAAGATACATCCAACGCAAGCCCGAATAATAGGAGAATTGCAACAATCGCAAAAAGAATTTGTAACTTGAGTATTTGTAACGATTTCGATAACTCAATAATAGTAATGGAGTTGCTAATTTAAAGTACAAATACATAACAATACACATGGGCTACAATGTCATACAGACTACCAATTGGTGGTTTCAACTGAATCAATTTGAATCAGTGGTCCAAAATGAACCACTTTAATAATGAAAGTATTTGATCCGAAATAAGTGACATAAAATACCATTCAAAGTAAGATGAGAAATATCACTCATGAGCAATATAAAAGATCAGATTAGAATGACAATCTTATAAGACTTTAGATTAGACTTGACTTGTAAGTAGTGGGGAGATTTATAATATAGAATCACAAAATTTGAAATAAGGTTTTAACAACCTGACAAATGTGATAGCTCAATAATTAATACATTGTATCTTGTATGAAAGGCTGACAAAGAAGCCAACAAGAAGATTTTAAACAATGGCGAAGTGGGTGTTAGCATATTCAGAATGTGGGCGACATGTTAGTCAATATCTTTACTTGTACTATGTTACGTAACAATGGCACTTAAAATAAATTTCATTTCCAATCACCGTTTGTGTTCACTTTTCAATGCACCCCTGTCTTACCCAAGCCTTTGCTAGCCCACAATTTCTTTGATTCTCTACATAACTATTGAGATTCTCTGCTTTTCGACTTTGGTGTGTCGTTCTCGCTCTTTCGGTGTGTAGATATACTTCAAACTCTTTTGATTGGTATAGATCTCACACGTAACTCCATATAAGTAGTGATGCCAAATCTTCAAGAAAATAATAACTGTTGCAATTTCTAGATTGTGCATAGGGTAGTTCTTCTCGTGTAGTTTCAACTGTCGTGAGGCATAGCAAAACCTCCCCACACTGCATCAAAACACAATCCAATCCTTAGTGTGAAACGTTACTGTAGATGCAAATCCTTCTGTACCCTCGGGCAATGTCAATATCAGTGTCATGGTCAACTTCTTCACATTCTATAAACTTCATTCTCATTTCTCATGGAAACAAAAGTTCCTTCTTGCAAGTGAGCTTTGTCAATGGTACTGCAATCTTTGAAAAAATCTTAGATGAATGAATATCCGATAGTATACCACAAGTCCTGGAAAACAATAAATTTCTGACGTCATCATTTGCCTCGACCTATCACTACATTCTTCTGGTTGTCCAATGCAATCACCTCACCATCGATAACGTTGTCGAAAAAGGCTACATTATTCAACCAAAACTCACATTTCTTGAACTTAGCATATTACTCGTGCTCCCACAATGTATCTAATAACATCTTCAGATGTCCTTTGTGCCGCTCCTTGTGTTTTGAGTAGATTAAATTGTCATCAATAAATACGAACGAACTTGTCTAGGTATGCCATGAAAACTCGATTCATGAAGTCCATAAAAGTTGCCAGTGCATTCATCACCCCAAAGGGCATCACTAAGAACTCATAATGTCCATAGCATATGCGAAAAGCTGTCTTCTGAACATCTTACGGCTTCTCCTTGAGTTGATGATCTCGAAAGTAAACCAATCTTAGAAAACACGTACTCCTCGTAGTTGGTCAAATAAGTCATCAATTCGTGGTAGGGATATTTGTTCTTGATAGTGACCTTATTCAACTCTTGATAATCGATGCAAAATCTCATCGTCCCATCCTTCTTCTTCAAACATTGGCGCTCCCCAGGGCGACAAATTTGTTCATATATACACCTTATCAAGCAACACCTGCAACCACGTTTTCGTTGTTCCTCACGTCTCTGGACACGAGTGCGAATGCTCAGCCTTGCCTTTATTTATTTTTGTTATTCTTGTTTCCATTCCTCTAAGTCCAATCACCCATACCCTATTGTTCTAGTTGTTGTATCCCTCGATCGGCACTGTATTTGCTCCTATTCTTTTGCATTATTAGTCTTGCTTGGTATGTCTTGTCTCATAGTACGTGTCCGCATCTAAGGATGTCACACCATGTGGTCCGACTCCATGCCAACCATATGAATCACCAATGGTAAATCCTCCATCATCGTTGTTGTTACCACTAAGGTCAATGCCTACAATATCCAAGATTTAGTGTTGCTAGTATTGACTACAAAAGTCTTGTTATTAAAATATAGCATTACATAAGTAGTAAGCACATCATCACAAAAATATACATGTCAGGTGCAACTACCGGGTGATCAAATTTATAACTCTGGATTTTATTTAAAGAAAATTTGAAAACTTAGGCATTGATGCTACAGTTGTCACGAGTCATCTTGTAAATGTTAAGGCACGTGATCGGCCACGAGTGAAACTCGTTAAGGCCTCCAAAAATAGACTAGTTTAGGGAATTTCTATCAACATATTTGATATCAGAGTACGAAAATAAAATGCACTTCCAGAGTTCAGTGCATAAAGTAAAATGCAATAATATGACCCTTATGGGCTTACAAACCATGACTATGGATCAAAATCCTAACTAGTCAACAAAATAAACATTACAACCAAGGTCATACTACATCAAAATATGCTAAGTCTAGGGATCACAAAAGATAACTTTAGTTCCAATACAACTTTGCAGAATTTTAAGCATAATCAACATCATTATCAAAACCTGTTGTATCAACAACTAGATTAGCACTAGGCTAGTGTGAGTCTAGATATAACAAGTTTACTAATTTCTCTATTAACAAAACCTGCATTTTTTAAATCCATTATAATTAAATGATAACATTATATGATATATGAATCCAGCTTTTAGGCTTACGCTATAACCATGTATAATTATCAAATGACAACTTGTACGATAGTAAATTCAGCTTTTAGGCTTATGCTATAACAATGTATGACAATATTGTATGATCTACAACAACGCCAGTAAATTAGGGAGCGACCCCAAATATATAGTCGGTGTGATATCACCCGTTGGATTATTTAGTTAATAATTCTCACCCTTATTACTTCACCTCATCGCTAGAATCTTCATCTGCCCCCTAGTGGACGGGGCACCGTATTGATCTCATAACCATGCTATAATATTTTGCAAGATCATAATTCTCCTTAAAGTCTTAATCTATCATGCTTAGTTTATCATCAATACAATGTTTACTCATCTAATAACATGAATTATACTTCGAAGTAACAAATCATTCATTTTCATTGTAGAATGTAAGTAAGCAAGTCATTTGCAAGACTCACCTAAAATTAGTCCGTACTTCCTTGATATTAATTTGGCCTGATGATCTCAAAGATTTAAAAGAGGTATAGTGGAGATCCAGAATATTGATCCGTGGGGAAAAGTAGTTAGATTAAAAAACTTCGCAAATTTAATTTTTTGACGTTTCGAACGTCAATGTTGAGGCCGGAATACACCTCGTATAAAGGCCCAACATGTCCTACTAGGTGTCCATGTGATGTTTACTCGTCAATTTTATCAAATAATGCACGCCAGGTAGTGT
>JABCMJ010011396.1:0-43905 GCA_014822125.1 Arbutus unedo | reverse complement strand
ACCAATCGACCAAAAAAATACAGATCTGAGCAGTATAACAGGAGCAACAATGGCCTGTAAAAGGAAGCTCCCAGAATCGCCCAAGGGTATAGATGGAAGAATCGGCTACGAACTGAGGAGAAGCAGAAAATGAGAATGGGAAAAGGAAGGGAACAACTCCTTTTGGAGTTTTGGCCAGAATGTATGCATTTCTGAAACATGTTTTGCAGAACATGTTTTGAGGGAGTGGCGGCCAAACACCTAAAACCAGAAAACCAGAATGGGAAAATGTAAAAACAGGGCGGCCAAACACCCCCTAAAAGGCTCCACGCTTGTCATTGCTTAATTGTAAGATCACGTACAACTTAAAATCAAACCATTAATTTCAAATCTGCATATGTAACATACATTCAATTTATAATTAAACAATTTTTTAAATCTGCGGTCAAATCTTTAGTAGAAATTTATAGGCTAAAAAAATGCTAGAGACAAAAAAAAAAAATGAAAAAACTTAATGAAGTGAAAAATAAATTATCGTTGACAATATGGTGTGCAAGGTCATGCCTACAATCATGAATCCTGTTTGAATGTGATCAAATTCATCTCTATTTTTTCATAAAAACATAATATCAACATTAAAGATCGTTATCGTTTGGTCCGATTTTTTAGTTAATTTGGTATGGTTTATTAGAAAAAAAAATTAGTTCGATTTCGTTTTTTTATCGGACCAGAATAAAAAAAGCCTAAATTATTTTTGTAATTTTTTTAATAGGTAATTTTTATATTACATATTTTTTGTTTTTTTATTTTTAATAATATATGTTATTTTATATTGGGCTTGGTTTGTTGGTATTTAAATATTTATTTGTGAATCGAAAAACTAATTTTTTTTTTATATTTTTGGCTTACTTTAACAAAATTATAAACCGGACCGAACTGAACTGAAACTGAAGAAACCAAAATCGAAATAGTTTGGTTCAGTTTTGATGTAAAAATTATAAAATTAAAATTTCCACTTCAGTTTAATTTTTTCCTTCGGTTGGTACTAAACCAGACCGGTTACACCCCTAAGAGAGAAAGGAGGAGCGGCGAAGAACAAAAAACGAAAAATTGATAAAAAAAAATAAGTCTGCTTTAGGTTTTTTAGTTTAGTGATAATTGTGTAACTAACAGTCCGCATTTTTTTTTATTCAGAATTAACAGTTCCACCATAATATCCATTTATAGAGATTATGATATTCCCATATTATTAACCCCATATTACAAAACGGGAACTAAACGAAGAAAAACATGAGGTTAAACACCTTTAGTCCAGTTTTAAGCGCCTAATTTCCGAATTAAACGAGGCCTTAAAATTTGTGACGTGGCATATTCTCTTATTTATAACACCAAAAATTATGTCCCTATCTAAACGGGCCGTTAAACGCACGGTGGCGAGCGAGGTTTTTTTTTTTTGGGACCATCTACTGGGCTTTACTTATGGACCATCAGGCAACTTAACTGGCCTCAAATGAACTCCCAGAGTCCACGGAGACCATTTCCCGCCTCGCGGTATACGAACTTCCCATATACGCGAAACAGGGAACACTGACACTATCAACGCTCTGGCCTCTGCGGAATCCAAAAGGAGCTTCAGTCAAACCGTTGGAATGCAAAACCGATTCACAATTTCGGATACTTAAATCCAACTGATCGATTCGATTCACAATTTCGATATCTCCATTGACATCCTAGGGTTTCAGCCAGTCACGGTTTCTATTCAATGAAGTTGAAGATCAACAAAGCCTGCGATCTCAGCTCCATTTCAGTTCTTCCTCCTCACACGAGGTTCAACTCTATAATGAAGTATATATGTGTAAATTTGGCCATATAAACTGTCTATGTTTATGATATTAATGTACTAGTAAACGCGTTGTTTGATTCGAAAGGAGATCGAGCATTGTACCGAACGGAGCGGAGTCCTCGTTGTTTGGAAAAAGTCAAGCGTCTCAACTCCGTTCACAGCCATCGCAGCAGTCGTTTTCGCAGGGAGTTTCGTCTCAGCATGGAATGTTTTCTCAGCTGTCGCAGAACTCTCTCGACGAGATCGTAACGAACGATCAGGTTCTCTCTCTCGCTCCATTTTATGATCTGAATTGAAGTAAAATAAATGAAATAACAAAATCAACATTTTTCACGATTTGTTTATGTAGAGTTGCTGATACTCAGTAGTATGCATGTGCTTCTGAAACTCTTCATTTCCCTAGCAGCTTGGTTAGCATCTGTCGTTAAGGAAACTCAAAAAACTAGTCCCCTTAACTTACCTATCTCAAAAAAGAAACCAAAAAAAGGAGTCCGAAACTCTACTTCTCTAACCTGGCGTAGATTACAGAGAGTAACTACACCTGCCATGCTATGCTGCTTAGGACAACAAAAAGTAATTCAAGTGAGGATTTGTAGCTTCACGTTATGTTAACTTGGAATTTATTGGATCCGTTGACAATTAACCTTTTGACTACATGAATGATAAGATGCACACGTAAAGGGGGCTTGTAGTGATCTTTAAATTGTTTCACACTTTGAAGGCCAGGGAAAGCTTGCTCGAGAATCAAAGAATTTTGAAGGCTTCCTCTAACACTGAGTTGATTTTGATATATGTGGGCATTTGATTGTAACCTGCTCTATTGTTGCTTGGATGACCATTTCTAGTTTTGCATGTGCTTCTCTCTAGTAGGACTTATGCTAAATTATCTATTATAGGTACAGCAGTGAACACCTTCTGATGCATTCTGTGTCTATCATCACTTCTGTAATAGCATATTGGGAACGTTTGTGCATATGTCCTCAGCCACAAATTTACGCTACATTTTACGGTGTCACCAACCATTAAGCTGCAAGAATGTGCAAGTAGATTTTTGTTGACGGTGAGGGGTTTTGGCATCTAAAACTTAGCTATTGAGCTGGATTGGCATTCCATCATGTTGCTTTTTGTTTCATTCAAGTTCTGTGGTCCACATGGGAGTTTTGGTGCAAAGTAAACATAAAGTGTTTCAGGGACATTTTGAGGAAAATTTTGGTTGGGCATTTCAGGAACATGTCTCACTGGTCTTCCGTCTGATAAGAAAACTGAAACTTTCATGCTATTCGAACTAGTTTTTAGTTGTCACCCTTGTTAAGATCTTTCTACTTTATTTTCTGAGCACAATTTGACAAAGCCTTACTTGCT
This sequence comes from Arbutus unedo, assembly GCA_014822125.1. NCBI lineage: Eukaryota > Viridiplantae > Streptophyta > Magnoliopsida > Ericales > Ericaceae > Arbutus > Arbutus unedo. The sequence continues at coordinate 40,721 of JABCMJ010011396.1, read as the reverse complement.
GTGCACATTGTTTGTTTGTATTTATATCAAAACAGAAAGTTTGCATGTTTTGTGATTCTTGAATGGAATATGCTCTCACAGTATATGAACCTTGCTCTTTTATGTTGTCTTTCACCATATATTTTCCCTTGTTTCTGTTATATGATTTGGTAACTGGAATTTGTTTTGCGTAAAGTTGCATCTGTCCACCTCACTAGTTGTACATTTTACATTATGTACTCCAACTTCTGAAAATAAGAAACATGCTCATCGATGAGTTTCACTGTGTTAATTTTTTTTGGTTCTTGTTCATGAAAGTGGTAGCGGAAAAACAAGTCCTTGGATGAGTGCAAGTGTATCGTTTCCGATGCTTATAATTGTAAATAAACAAGAAAATAAATGAAAAATAAAATTTTTATTTGCGATTATGATTTCCTTTTGCATTTTCTTCCAACTGAAAGTGATGATTTCTTTATCCTATGCTGCTTTTGTAGAGGATAAGCTCTCAAGAAAGGGAGAATTCAGTGAAGAAGCTTTCTTGTTTGCCCCCTATCAGCTACTCACTAGAAGAGAGTCAGATGCCAATCTCGAGATCTTCAGGCAATCTTATGCGCAAGTGGAACTCTACTTCTGTTCCAGATCATAGAAGTAAGTTTATCTTGGTGGAAAAGAAGCCAATGATTTGTTCTTACAAAGGAGATCCAAAAGAAGCACACTATGTTTACTTTCAGTTCGAAAATTTAAATTGAAAACTGTTGTAATTTTATACATCTTAGCAAACGTCTTGAGCCAATTAACCTTTTGTGTCTGTACATGGGCTATGTCTTTAATGCAGGCCAGATAAGTGAAGAACTTGAACGCAGGATTGGAAAGATGGAAACTTCGTTGAACAGACTTGGAATAATTGTGGACTCTGTTCAGAGCGATATAATGCAAGTAAACAAGGGAACAAAGGAAACATTGATGGAAAGTAAGTATCTCAACTGCCAAAAACATTGGTAAATAAGCTTTAGAGAGGAAATTACCCGATTTCATAAATGCCATCCTTCTCTGCAGTTAATTATTTGTGGTCTGTGACCCTGTGGCCCGAAATTTTCTGGAAAGCATTTTCAGACATTGATATGTTTTTTTATTCCCAAAGCGGCTCAAGTCTCTCTGTTTTTTAGGGTGTTTAGAACTGAAAATAGTGGCATGCTTCATCTGCTGTAACTTCTCTGATTCAGTTCTGTAATTGTTTTGACTTTTTTTCTTGGACATAGTTGTTTCATTTCCATATATTTAGTCCTATAGGTGTATTTTTCGTGATAAAAAGGCTTGGTTTGGCAGCTTTGGCTTGTCTCGGTGAGTATTACCCAGTTGGCTTAAACTTTTTTGTGACATATGATGAATCGAGAGAGAGAGAGCACAAACAGTTTAATTAATTATTGATCCAAACTCAGAAGTTTTTGCCTGATCAGTTTATATAATTTCTTTCTCAATTTTCAACCAGTTGAAGAGGTACGACAGAAGTTGATTGCTTACAGTAATTTGCTGCAGCTAGTGGTAAGAGTACCATACCATTGCCCACTAAGTACTCGCTGCAGCTTATGTTTCAGATGTCAATGATGCGATCTTTAACACAATTGTGAAATGATAATCAGGACAAGGGACAAGAAGATATCAAAATGAATCTAGCGGGTGGCATAAAATCTCTCTCTGATCAAGTCGGCCAGGATATGTATGGGGAGAAGTTAAAGGAGATTTCCTCAATGATATCAGCTTTACCTGAGCAGATTGACATCTCTTTACAAAAAATGAAATCTGAGTTCTGCAAGACTCTCACCCAAGAAATTAAGATGTGCAGCCACAACCCTGCAACAAATGGAAATTTATTACACGTATAATCTCCTATCCTTTTTCATGACGTGCAATAGAGAAGGGTTGACATTGAATCGTTCTGCTGCTAATGATCTAAGGTTTTGGAATTGTTTTCCCATGCATAATTCTCACTTACAGGCAAGGGGTTGCAGTTTGAAAGTTCCCAGCCAAAACGGTCCAACTCCGACTGTTCTTTTGACGAAGGTAGTTTGCTTTTCTCGAAGAACGGCTTTTCAAATTTGTTAGTTTTAAGAACTCCTACGTGTTAAAAATTTTCTTCCCTCCCATTTTCAAATTTGTAGGGTATCAGTTGCCGTTCTGTTCAACAGCAGATGCAACCTCTCAAGGAGTAAGTCAATAACACGTTGAGTTTTTCTAGGTTTTCCCCATATGATGTATTGTTCTCCCTACCCTCTCGGTGTGGGTATTCTCCTCGCAATTTCAAAGCCACTTTGCTATTTACTAGACTACGGTAGTCTCTTTCATTAAGAGGAAACTTGAACGATGGTCTAAAAGTATTTGCATATAGAAATACAGGACAAGAAGTTTTGAGCCCAATTGCTCAAGTTCCACTAGATCTAATATACAACTGATCTCTAAATGTATTAACTGCAGACATGGATTCAAGATGCATACTCTACCTATTGACAATCACTAACGGAAAATCTGTGTCGGTATAGGTCCTATCATTGTGTGAATTTTTCTACATTGAGCTAGCACAAGATTTGTCATGTGCGAGTGATGATATTATTTGTATTAATAATCCATGATATGTTTCAGATTTTGTGAATTTTAAAATGCACCAATTGGCTGTCATCTGCTCAATAGATGTGTGGAATTTTCTTTCATTTTATGAATGTGTGTATAGAATATTTTCTTCGTTGTCATCGGCTTTGCAATAGTATATCCTTCAACCTGTTTGCCTTGGCTAGGATCAAGTAATGTGAAACTTTGTTTTTGTTCCCTAGAGTGCATCCAATAGTGTCTTATCGATATCATTAGAACTAGTTAGTGTTATTGTTTCCTCTTATCCTTTCAAGCAATTACATGTTTTTTTGTTGAATCCAAGCCCTGAAATGCATCCAAAGAGTTGTGGGGAAACATCTCTTGTTCCAAAAATCGAAGTGGGAAGCTGGACCTCTGTCAAAACAGAACAAGCTACTTTTACATATAGGGGTGCAAGTAAGAAGCAAAAGCAGAAGAGAATTTCTCCAATTGAATTGGTAAGTCTCATTTTGTTTTCTTTGTTTGTGGTATCTATGGTCTTGTAAGAGCAGTATTTTTTAATAGAAGAAATCGGCTTATTTAACTCGACTTTCACCACGAAAACTCCATGGACTTTTCAACTGACGAGAGAAAAGGGAACGAATAGGTTGCTCAAGGGGCAGACAGTACAATCATGTTTTCCTCGCTTAAGCCCGGATGAATGTTGGTGATGCAGGAGAGAGAGTGGAGAATTTCTGTTGAGTCAGATGAGGAGATAGACGGAGGGTTTTCCTGCTTGTTTGAAGGAAAGGAAATAGGTAACGATTCTAAAATAATGTAGCAGGCTTTAATTTTTTTTAGTCTGTAGTGTCTCATGTTCTCTCCTTGTTCAAATTTTCATCGATATGTTATCAATTTGGATCAAGTGATTTAGATCCAGTTTAGCATTTGAAATAGGCTACGGAGATCGATCCATACTCAGATTTAGGTGAAGACGAGGCAAAAAGCCATATTGAATGGGCTTTTGGTTAGTAAGGACAGATTTGAAACCATGTCCTAAAGAATCCTGTGCTGATCCTAAACTTCCTTATTTGCTAACTTGTCTGTCAAGCCCCTAGTGTCATACAAATGTCCATACTCATGCTCATGCATGCACCACTTTACCTTGTGAATTTAAAGAAGAATGTTCGATAGGCAAACTCTTGGACATGTCCTAGTTCCACTAGATTCTTGAATTAGATTAATCCAATGCCTAGTAGCATACAGGCTTCCAACATTCAGTAACTGAGTCCATGTAATATATGATCCAAGCAGACCAACAAGCTGCAAGGATAAAGAATCAATGACTTGGCAATTTTTAACGGGTTCTCCTCCCGTATATTAGTTTATGGAAGTACGATAAACAAAAGCATATGCACGGGAAGTTAGTACATTTTTTAAGTATGTACAGTAACAGGACCCCTTTCCAAGAAAATCTTCCAAGGGTTCTTTTGTTCTATTCCTTCAACCATTGCATGTGGAGATGTACTTTCTCCAACTGGATTTTCCTTGTTATACTGGAAAAATCGCTTACTCCATTTAAGCATCATTTGGCTTACAACCACTGCTCTAAATCGGCCTTCGATTTTGGGGGACATAGGGAACTACTCGATGGTGGATGTAACGAGAGAAACTCAAAGGATCCTGAGGAAAGCTAGGAGGAGAAAGAGAAAACACTCCAACACTATAATTTTGGATTGAAGGTATGGTTTTACTTTATGCTATCACCCCCAGTTTTTCCATGATCTAGCACTTTTCATCTCCAAGGTTCTTGTTTCTTATGTTTGTGACGGAAAAATCTTTTTGGTGCTTTTGAATGTCCCATCAATCTTTTTGTTCGTATCCATTGCATTCCTTGAACTTGGGATAATATCTTACGGGATAGGGTAGTTCTTGTTCGTATCCAATGCAATTACTTATCAAGCACATTAAGTCTAGGTGTTATTCAACCAAGTGCAGGTGTTACTCAAACTGGATTACTCATTGCAGTATCATCTAGTGCTGCATCAACCAGTGCACCATCATCTAGTGGTGCTTCAAGCAGTGCAGGTGCAACTCAACATGCATCTGCTGCTGAAGGTGATATCCAACAGCCTGGATTTCAGTCCAAGCTAGTTAGGAGTAGCTAGGAAGCTGGTATGAGTTAGCATAGCTGACAATTCATTTTAGACATGATGTAATTCAGGTATCTGAGTGATATTAGTTGCATTGTGTATAGCTATAAATAGGATTGTAGTGCGTCTGGAGTGCTCTCTTTAATTTGGCTCTCTTTTTCTTCTTCATTTATCAAATATATTAGCATAGTTTTATCATCAAGAACATTGTGTATTCAGTCTTCAACGGATGATTTCCGATCTTCTGTTTAACAATCAACAAAGTTCACATGGTATCAGAGCAATAGGAGATTAAAGTTGATAAAAATCCTCATTTATCATCGAACTTTGAAGAACTCATCAATGGCAGAAAGTCAACAAACCGAGTATCTTTTTTCTTCTCATTTCTCATCGCGAACTTCGTTTCCTTTATCATTGTCAAACTTGGAACATCTAATTTGTTACCTCGAAAACACAAGTTGAAAATGCATTGATGGCAAATAATTTGTTTCAATATGTTAATGGTTATTTACCTATTCCATTGACACACATTGTCGGTAAATCTGGAAATAAAATTGTAAATCTTGAATATTTTGCTTGGAGCTTAGTAGATACATCACCCTTCAGTCTACTGATGTAACCCTTGCTGAGCCGGTCGATCAAGAAGTTTCTCCGACTGATTGAATTGAGATTCCGCTGATTGGCAAGGAACTTGTTTTGACTGTCGAGCTTGAGGTATCAATCACAACATCTTCCCAATTTACCGACACGCCCACCCTCTCGAGGGTCACCGTCGAGGAAAAAGATAATCTGTTGTGGATGTCGGGTCAGGCAACCAATCCAAGGATGCCCCTCTCCCGATCGATTGATCTCTCCAAGAGCCATCGAGAGTAAGGGATAGGGGCATCGAACCGGTAAATCGGTAATTATAAATCGGTAAATTAGATCGAACCGGTAAATCGAACCAAGTTGACGATTCAGTTTGGTTTTTGACTCAAATTGGTTTGGTTCGGTTTGAGTTTTTTAAAAAGTTTTGGATTTGGTTTTCAGTTTTTAACATGTAGGAGCTGCATCAAACCAGACCGGACCGGACCGACTTGGTTAAGGTTAACCCTAAAAATAGAATTATATTGTTTACTGGTTGTAATTTGCACTAAAAGTTGTAATTGGTTCTTGATTTGCACTTTGCATGGGAGTATTGTTGGGGTCGCAATTTTATTAACTTGGTTTGCACACTACTTTGAATTGGGTGCAATTATTTTTTAATGTGATTAAGATGTCATTATTCTTGATTGTTTAACATTATACTTGATTACTTAAAATTATTACCAAAAAAACTATTACAATTTGGCTTTTTATTTTTTTTATTTTTTACATTTTTTTGAAAATATGGACTTGTGCCCATTCAATCAAAAACTGAACCAAACCGGCCATAAACTAGTCAAGCCAAACCGGACCAAATCGATAAATTTCGATCCGGTTCTTGGTTTCTTATTTGCCCAAACCAGAACAACCGGTTTGGTCCGAGTTTATTAGCCAAATCGGACCAAACAGGACCGGTTACACTCGTAGGGGTGAGGGTGTCAGGCATTACGCAGCTAGAAGCCCCCATCACCCTAGTTGATGCCTAAAGGTTGACAGCTCGAATGACAAATCTGTGATATCCTTTCAATTTCGCAGCTTCTATTCCTGACAGCAATGCTCTACTAAATCCTGATGCCACCTAGGAGCGCGTCCATGCCTTTGTGTGTAACTTTGTTGAATTAGTTCCCAATCGCAACCTTGGTGAGGAACCTCTTCTTAAGTTTTAGTTGGGTAACTACTTGTTCTTGAAACTTTTTCTATTTCTTTCTTATCTGTGATCTTGGCCAGTTGTTTACACTTCACTGTCCACTGTCCACTATCGATGGTGTAAATCTGTCCTTGTAGGTGTTCAATTTTGAAACATAGGTTCATGCCAGGAATAGAGACCTTCAGCTTGCCAAAGTAGAGGTTGAGGAGCCTCGGGCTAAATTGACCACCGCCGAGACTTTGGCGAACCAAGCCCTGGTTCAACTATGTCAGTCATGTGATGAGAGAGATGCTACACAGGATGAGTTAAAGACAGTTTTTGATGGGCTGTAGACTGCCCAAGAAGCCTTGAGACAAGAGAGAGAAATCTACTATTGCTGAAGGGAGGGCTCATGAGGTCAAAGGCAATACCTTGTGTCACGACCTTAGAATTTTTCAAGCCAATCGTGCGGCCTTATATGTTATGCCTGCTTGCTTGCACCTAAGTAAGTCAAGAACAACAAGTGAGAAGAACACTAGACTTTAAAGAAGAAGACTCTCTCTATTGAACTCAAGGATTACAAAGCTCTCAAATGTGGTTTGAGCAAATGAGGCCCTCACCTATTTATACAACAAGGGAGAAGTCTAGAACATTCTTTAGAATCTTCTCAACTCATCCAATCTAGAATTCTCTACAACTATCTTTACAATGGCTAGAAGTATGTACAATAATCTAGACTATTCTAAAGGATAGTTCTAGAATGTATCTAGAACATCCTCCAAGCTTCCATACTCCTCTAGGGGACTCTAGAATCTTCCGGAGAACCCCAAGATTTTTAGTAATGGATGGGATGATGCACACCAAGTGTTTGTTGAAATGCTCAAGTCGTGACATTCTCCCCCACCTATTGCGGCGACGCCCTCGTCGTGCCTTCTTCATAGAATCGTCGTATCTTGTCTTTGAATTACCACAAATGCTCCTTAGGTTCCCAACTTGCCTCGCATTCCGGTTGTCCCTTCCATTTCACTAAGTACTCGTAATGCGGGGCGTAAGACTGCCTTTTAAGAATTTGATCAGCTATGACATATTCTGCCTACTTGTCATGAGATGTAGTGACTCCTATTGGTGCTCTGCTTGATTCTCCTCTACTTGGATCTTCGTTGTCCTCGTGGTAGGGCTTCAAGCAGCTAAAGTGGAACACCGAGTGAATCTTGAGTCTTGGTGCAGCTCGATCTTGTACGAAACCTTGCCCACCTTCTTGGTTACCAAAAATAGCCCATCATAGCGGCGTACAAGTCCCTTGTGAAGCGGGCATGTAGACTTATGTTGGGATGGGAGTAGTTTTACCATGACTAAGTCCCCAACTTTGTACTCAACGTGTCGCATCTTCTCATCGGCCCACTTTTTCATCTTGTTAGTTGCTTTGTTCAAGTAGGAACATGCCACGTCCACCTGCTCATGCCATGAATTAGCAACTTTGAATGCCACGGGACTCTTTTCCGTGTAGCTCATCACAAGAGTATGAGGTGTATGTGGTTGCTGCCCCGTAGCAATCTCAAACAGACTTCGATTTGTCGCCTCACTTCTTTGTAAGTTGTAAGAGAATTGGGCTACGTCCAACTTAGCCCAATCGCTTTGGTTGGCACTCACAAAGTGCCTCAAATATAGCTCCAATAAAGCATTGATCCTCTCTGTTTGGCCATTTGACTGTGGGTGAAAGCTTGTGGAGAAGTGTAATGTCAATCCCATACGCTTAAAGAGTTCCGTCCAAAATTTTTCGATGAATTGTGAGTCTGGATCGCTTATGATAGATTGAGGCAACCCCCAATACTTCACCACATGCTTGAAGAATAACTTGGTCATCTCCTTCGTTGAACACTACTTGGAGGAGGATATAAAGGTAGCATACTTTGAAAATCGATCGACTACCACAATATTAGTCTTATACCCTTCATATTTGGGTAAGGTCACAATGAAATCCATGCTACTACTTTCCCATGGTCGGTCCGGAGTAGGAAGGGGCTCCAATAGGCCAGTTGGACATTGGTTCTCCACCTTGTCTTGTTGGCATACGAGACAAGTCTTCACATACATCTCCACCTCATCCCGCATTTGAGGCCAATAGTAGGTAGCCTCCAAGATTGCTCGTGTACGCCTTTGTCCTGGATGACCGGCTCACATGGTGTCATGACACTCCTTGATTAAATTCCTCCGTAGGTTTCCCCACTTTGGAACATAGATATGCCGTCCCTCTGTGTAGATAATGTCGTCTTCCACCCAAAATCGCTTTGTCTTACCCTCCTTGGCTAAAGCAATCAAGCTTTTTGCCAATGGGTCATGGTCCAAGCCTTCCTTTATCAAGTTCACCAACACTCCATGAAACTTGACAATGGCGGCCAACTCGGCTTTTCGACTTAGCGCGTCTGCCACTAGACTTACTTTGCCGGGTTTGCACTCCATAACATAATCGAACTCTACCAAGAAGTCTTACCAACGTGCTTGCTTTGGACTCAACTTCTTTTGAGTTTGAAAGTAACTTGTCGTCACATTGTCCATCTTTACCACGAACTTGGCTCCAAGTAAGTAGTGCCTCCACGTCCTTAAGCAATGGATAATAGCCGTCATCTCCTTCTCTTGGACCGTGTATCGGGGCTCTGTGTCATTGAGCTTTCGGCTTTCATAAGCAATAGGATGTCCTTCCTGCATAAGAACACCACCAATAGCAAATTTGAAAGCATCTGTTTGTACCTCATATGGCTTAGTGCAATCCAGTAAGGCTAGAACCGGCTCCTCTGTAATTGCCTCGTTTAATGCCTTGAAGGCATCTTGGCATTGGATAGTCCATTCCCATGATCTGTTCTTCTTGAGCAAGTCGGTGAGAGGGGTTGCCTTCAACGAGTAGCCCATGATAAACCGCCGATAATAATTGACAAGCCCAAGAAAAGACCGAAGCTCCGTCACTTTGGTTGGGGCATCCCACTCTTTGATAGCCTTCACTTTTTCTTCCTCCATGCTAAGCTTCCCTCTTTTGATCTTGTGGCCAAGGAAGTGAACTTCATCTTTTGCAAAGGAACACTTCTCTCGCTTGACATATAGATCATTTTCCTTCAGCACCTTGAACACAGTTCACAGGTGGTCGACATGCTCTTCAATAGTGTGGCCATAGATGACAATGTCATCTAGATAGACAACCACAAACCTGTCCAAGTATGGGTGGAATATCTTGTTCATCAAGGTGCAAAATGTGGCTGGGGCATTGGTGAGCCCAAAGGGCATAACAAGAAACTCGTAAGACCCATAGCAAGTCACACAAATTGTTTTCGGCTTATCCCTGTCCGCAATTCGCACTTGATAGTAACCCGATCTCAAATCAAGTTTGCTAAAGTACTTAGCATGCCCAAGTTGATCAAATAAATTGGCAATCAAAGGAATATGATACTTGTTTTTTATGGTTACCTTGTTTAGAGCCTAGTAGTCAATACACAACCGAAGTGACCCATCGTGCTTCTTCTGGAACAAGACCGGTGCTACATGTGTCGTGATCCTGTTTGATTGTAAAGTCTATAAATTAGACTGGGCAGATTCTAAGCCAGAGAGAGTTGTTCTGTGCTAGAATGCCTTTGGTTGTTCCTTGTATTTAGTCAGTGCTAATATAGAAGGTTGGGACGTTGTCCTGTAATTCGTGGGTGTTCTTGCTCAGATTTATACACTGTGTGCGTGGGTGCGTGCGTTAGTGTGTGTTGGCTGAGACTAAGTTGAGACACTTAGTGCCATCACAGGCTCATTTTCAAGTTCGAAAAAATTAGCCCTGTGACAATTGGTATCATTGCTCTCGTTCTCGGCTCTAACTCGATCTTGTGATCCACCTCCCTCATAGGTGGAGGTCTCATTGAAAACTCGGGGGGCATGACATCCTTAAACTCTTCAAGAACGTTAGATACTTCATTGGGTAAGTCGGCAGAAAGAGTACTTACCTCGACATCTTCTCCTCGGATAGTAGCCAAGTAGGTCAACTCTCCCTTTGTGAATCCCTTTTTAACTTGCATAGCGGAGAGGAGATTAATACCTACACTTGACTTTTGCATCGTTGGAACCATGCATGGACCTCCCTCCAAGATGCACACCGAGTTGTATCGAGGTAGTGGCACGACATTGAATTGTTTGAGAAACTCCATCCCCATGACAATGCAGAAGTCATCCAATGGTGCCATTGAAAAATCCACTTTTCCGCTCCAAGTACCCAAGTGTAGCTCAACTCCATGAGCTATGCCATCAAGGGGTTTGGCTTCTGCATTCACCGTCTTTAACCATCCTCGCCGCTTTTTCAACTTGAGACCAAGTCTATCTGCTTCCTCCCGCTTGATGAAGTTGTGGGTGGCTCCCGTATCTACCATGATTTGGGTGGTCTTGCCGTTGATGCAACCTTCCAGATACATCAATGACTTGTCTTTGTTGTTAGCTGGCATTGGATTGGCTTTGAGGGCGTTGAGTAATTGCAAGCATCCCATGTTGGCTTCTTGTTCTTGAGAATCCCGCCCTCCAGTATAGCCTTAAGAGGTTTGCCTCCACCTTCTTTGTGTTGAAATTGCTTGTCTTTGTCTCCCCCACCTTTGACTTGGCCAAGCTTTATGTTCTTTGAGCTACAAGAATCGCTCTTCTTGTACTCTATCAATATCTCAGCTATGGTGAGTGCCATCGCAATGTCTTGAACACCACGACGTTGTAGCTCTTGGGACGCCCAAAATTGAAGACCATTCATAAAGTTGAAAAGCAAATCCTCCTCACTCATATTTGGGATTTGAAGCATAAACCCTGAGAATTCCTCAACATACTCTTGAATAAAACGGTTATGCTTCAATTCCTTCATTTTCTTCCTAGCCAATTGAGCCACATTCTCGGGATAGAATTGCCTATTAAGCTCCGTTTTAAACTCTTCCCATGATTTGATGGCGCAAGTACCCTTTTCTATTTCAGCATGCTTACAGCGCCACCAAGTCGCAGCAAGGTTAGTGAGCTAGAGAGTAGCAGTCCTTACCTTAGCCATTTTGTCGGTCAAGCCCAATGCCTCAAAGTACCTCTCCAAGTGCCACAAGAAGTTGTCAATCTCCTTAGCATCACGCTTGCCATCAAACTCCTTGGGCTTGGCTGCTTCAATCCTTGGAGAGTAACTCATTGTGTGGGTTGACACGCTTTCACTAGCCACAACATGCTTGCACATGGCCCAGTCTACCTTTGTTTCCTCTAGTCCCGCCTTCAACTCTAGAAGTTGGGTGTCAAGCTTTTCTTCAAGATTGGACAAGGCCTCCAACACTTTAGCTTGGAAAGCATAGCTCTCTTGTCGTAGTGCTTCGATGTTGGTGTTGACGGTAGCTAGCATGGACTCACGAAGTTCCTCCACATGGCTTTCCACCTTGCCATCGAGCTGTTCCATGTTTTGCTCTAGTCGATCAAGCCGCTCTTTCACGTCAGCAACGGCCACCTCCACCTTGACCACCCTAGTCTCCATAGCACTCATGACATCACGAGACTTGTCTTTCCTCGCCTTAGTGTTCCCGTCCCTTCCTCGGGTCTCCTCGTTCAAGATCTCCGACATAGTGCTCCTCCTTCCTTAGTTATGACGCGTTCATAACTGAGCTCTGATACTTACTGTCACGGCCTTAGAATTTTCTAAGCCAACCGTGCAGCCTTATATGCTATGCCCGCTTGCTTGCACCTAAGTAAGCCAAGAACAACAAGTGAGAAGAACACTAGAATTTGAAGAAGAAGGCTTTCTTTATTGAACTCAAGGAATACGAAGCTCTCAAAGGTGGTTTGGGCAAATGAGGCCCTCACCTATTTATACAACAAGGGAGAAGTCTAGAACATCCTCTAGAATCTTTTTAACTCATCCAATCTAGAATTCTCTACAACTATCTTTACAATGGCTAGAAGTATGTACAAGAATTTAGACTATTCTAAAGGATGGTTCTGGAATGTCTCTAGAATATCCTCCAAGCTTCCATACTCTTCTAAGGGACTCTATAATCTTCCGGAGAACCCCAAAATTTCTAGTAATAGATGGGATGATGCACACCAAGTGTTTGTTGAAATGCTCAAGTCGTGACACTTGGTTGAGGCCGAACGTGCTACAACTTTCGAGAAAATGGAGAAGCCAATGGAAATGGGAGATGGTCGGGTCGCCGCTGAGGGGAAGGCATAGAATTTGGATGACCAACTGGCACTCATGGTTGCTCGGCTGGAGTCATCTCTTCATTAGGCCGGGGTGTCCTTCAAAGAGTCAGAGGAATATCGAGCCACCTTGGCCTCGTTTTTTTACTCTGGCTTCAAATGTTTGAGGTGAAAATTGACTTGCACCTTCCTCGAGCTCGGTCTTTCTAAATTCAAGCATGAAGACGACTCAAGGTCAGAAGATGAATTCAATGTCAGGCCAAGTAGTTGAAATTTCTCTACTTTTTTCTCTTTTTGGTTAGGGATCAGTGTAGAAAATTTTGACTTTTTGTGAATGAGCTTTTGGAGTGTTGTTGAATTTGAATTGTCTTCTTATTTCTTATCTACTGGTTGCATATTTTAGCTCCCAAGAGGCTACTTCCTTGTCCCCCTGTATTTTGCGATCATTGGCCTGACCTATATGATTGGGAAAGACGGCTGTTCTAGCGTGTTGAAAAATGCGAGGGATGAACAAATAGGAGGATGGCACCCCTGCATGTTCTCCTTGTCCCCCTGTATTTGGTGATCGTTATTCTCACTTTGATTGCAATAACAGATGGTGACCTGCGTAATCAATCTCTTACATAGTTTTAAGTGTTAATAATTATTTCCTCGTCCCTTTGTTGTTACAGAAGGTGAGAATTTTTTGGAATTGAGGTTGATTTGAAGAAAACCAAAATTATTCAGTTAGAGGTTGTGTGAATCCGATCCGATCTGACCGAAATAAACTTTGCTCAGCCGGAGATCCCTTGGGTCTGATTCGATCGACAGCGGAAACCTCTCGGTCGGAGACCGTTTGGGTTTGATCTGACTGGCAACTAAAATCACTCGGCTGGAGATCTCGTGGGTCTGACTCGATTGGCTATTGAAACTGCTCTGCCGGAGACCTCTTGGGTTTGATTTGACTGCCAAAAACCCTTCGGCCATAAATCTCTTGAGTTTGATTCAATTGGCAATTGATATTGCTCGAGCAGAGACCTCTTAGATTTGATTTGATCGGCCACTAAAAATTGCTTGTCTAGAGACCTCTTGGGACTGATCCGATCAACAACTAAAACTTTGCTCAATCGGACACTTCTTTTGTCTGATTTGACCAGTCACTAAAACCTATGAATGTCCCCGAATAGAGTGTTGGGTGGGGGTGGGCATGGGGGTGGGAGGGGGAGGGGGGGGGGGATGCAGAATATTTGCCTTTGTTACCTGAACCTCTTGCATTTTGAACAGAGATTGTCACCAAGAGAAATTTTACTAATTATGCCCTGGCAGATTGGGCTTTAACATTTATAGGGGGGAAACATCACTTCAAATTAACAAAGAAAATGAACGAAGGATAAAGATACATTGAAGATTGCTTGGGTCGCACTTTCTTGGTCTTCATGTCCCCTTCTCCCCAAGGCTTTCACTCCCAAAGGGTAGCCACATAGCATTTGTTGACCGCGACTTGGTCTCCTTTCTACCTTCCATTTTCATTCCGGGTTGGGAACTTAATCATCAGATGGTAGGTATAAGTGACTGCCTTCATGCTGTTAAGGGTTGTTTGTCTTAGTATGGTGTTGTATGCTGATGGATAGTCTACCACAAGAAATCTGTCCATTTTTATTGTTTACCACGAGACTATGCTAGTCAGAATCGGCAAATCCAGTGAGCCTAGGGGTTGTACCCGTTTCCTTGAAAACCCTACTAGAGGCGAGCACGCGGGTTGCAACTTGTCTGATCCAAGGCCAATTTTTCTGAATGCCGCCACAAAGATGATTGTTACCCAGGTGGCAACCCAAGAGGGGGGGTGAATTGGGTTTCAAAAATATTTTCTAACAAAAATTATTTACAATTAATCCAAAATTAAATCAAAACAGATATAATGACAAACACATAATATAATAAACGAGTAAATAAGGAGATAGGAAAGAGAAGATGTAAACGATGTATAGTGGTTTGGTCTGAGCGTGTCCACTGCCCAACCTAGTCCACTCCCTAGGAGTCACGTGATTTACTAAAAACTTGAACGACTTTGGGTGTCGCACAAACCCTTACAACTTTTTCTTCCCATTAGTTTCCCCGAGGAGCTAACCGAATCGCCGAGTCTTTATCCCCAAAACTCAATGCTTCAAGATTTGCAGTCCACAAACCATACACAAAACCTACTGATACAAATAGGTGAAGAAGACTTCACAGGTTGTCTTCAATAGTTTAGTACAAAGAAGGATGAATAGTAAAGTTGAACACAATGTATAATTTTACGTCTTCTCTCTCAATATCTCACTCAGAATTCAAACACAAATTGAAACAACATGAGAGAGTATCTCTGTTTGCAGGGAGCAACTCTTAATAGCTTGGGAACACAATAATTTAAAGTAGTGTTTTGTAGTTCGCAGCTCAAGGATATCTAAACCCTAGCCAATGTAATTCGAATCTTCAAGGAGCCTTAATCTTTTCCAAAATTGATTTTGTCAATCTTTCTACCTTCCATTTACATAGAATCGAACATTTGAATCTCAAAAGGAAAGATTTGATCAATCAAATCCCTGCAAGAAATAAATCAGCAGATTTACACATAAAATAGTGACCGATCGAGCGTACGATGGTCCCAGTCGATCGCCTGGCTGGTCAACCGTAGGGGAGGTCTGGTCAACCGCATGCCTGGTTGACCACAGGTTGTGGCTGGTCAACCGCACCCTGTAGCATTTGAATCCTGTGTTCTGCAATTGATCTCAACCAACATGAAACATACCACACAACATCCTTATCATGTAATTTATTGAAAATATAATTAATAACATTGATCAACCGACATTATATGATAATGACGAGCTAGACTAAGATCAAGAATTGGGAGCATAAGGATCAAACCACCATCTTAATCTTGGCATCATCAAAATAATAATAATTAAATCGTATCGAGGCATTATTTCTAACAATGACATCGACTGAATTTTCATTGTCAATCAGTACTCTGCTGGTCAAGTAGTTTTCCACCATAGCGGTTATGACCAAGGCGTCATCATGGGGCTGCCGGACTCCCTTAGCATCTCCCTCAAGAAAAGCTAATAGGCTACTCTTCTACTCCTTCAACGGTCTGTCCATCGTCATTACCTCTATCGCCCTTCCGTCCTTAGTCTTCTTGCATAAACTTTTCATGAGGAGGTGGACTTGCCTCCCATGGAAAATCCCCCTGAGATCATCTTGATCTCACCAATTGACTAGATGGGTTCCAGCTCTCGATCCCGTCTACACTCATCTTTATGCTCGATGGGTCTTTCTTGCCTATCTAGACACTTCTCTCCCTTATTTTTTCGTCCTGTATGAATCGGTTCAGCTTCCCCCTCTGTACTAATTCCTCAATTTGTCACTTTAGGTCAAACCACTCAGCGGTGCTGTGGTCATGATTGCAGTAGAATCGACAGCACTACGTTTCATCCCTGCTGACTGGGTTGATGAGTTTTGCGGACCACTGAATTTTTGGTTCATTAGCTATGTGTAGTAGGACTTGCTCTAGCTGGAAGTTGGGTTGGGGGGGGGGGGTGGAGGGTGAATATTTCGAACCTTTCTCGGATCCCTTTTCTCTCATCCTACTCTTTTCTAGTGGGCTTTTTACGGTTGGGTTATCTTGTAGCTTTCAGCTCTGGTTTTCTCCTCCCGACTTCCTCCACCCATCCACAACTTGTGGCCATGTAGTCTTCCATATTCATGTGTTGTTGGGATCTTACCATCAGCTTGACCATGCTTGCTAGCGGTTTCTCCGACAAGTGGTAGAGGAGCGGGGTTGGCTAGAGGCCTCCCATGAAGGCTATGCGAGTGATTTTGTTGTCGACCTCATCGACATAGAGAGCTTCATCATTGAAGCATCCTAGATAGTTCTGCAACAACTCCTCTATGTTCGTTTGACATTTAGCAGGTATGTGATCTGGCGGATGTGACGTCGCCCACTGTAGAAATGATTGGAAAATTGCTGGCTCAGCTATTCGAACGCATGGATCAAGTCTTGAGTTTTCTAAATCACACTCTAGCATGCCCCCACAGTGTGGTAGGTAAGGCCCGACACATAACTTTATTGGGCACTGCGTGCAAGGCCATGAAAGCCATGTAGGTCTTCAGGTGGTTCAAGGGATCACCAGAGCCATCAAACAACTCCATTAAGGATGTTCTAAATTTTTTTTGGGTGAATTGGGGGGGGGGGGGGGGGGGGGGGGGNGAGCGCCTGAGCCATTGCTGCCTCTGTGAACGACATGCTTGCCTTTAATGACTGCCTCTCTCTACCCCCTTGCCCCTCCAATCCCTGTGTTGTGGAATCTTCTGTTTGAGCCACTCGACCTATTACCGACGGGTCCCTCCTCCCTCATCCAAAAGAATGATTGTTGACCTCTCCTCTATGAGTCCTTCGCTAAGCCCCGCGTTCTTGAGTGCCTCCTTTGGATCTTTGCTTTAGGGGTGTTGGGTAGCAGTGGTGCCCCGATGCGCAGCTGCTGCACTAGTGTCTGGTGTTGTTCCACCAGATTTGCAACCAATTGGGTGAGGTTCTACACCTCCCCTAGAGGGTTTTTGTTTTGCGGGATATCACCTCCTTTCCCCTGTTATGGGAGGCGTTGTCCTCGTTACGAGAGGTGTTACCCCATTACCTTTCTTCAATAGTCAATCTCGTGGTCATCATTGTCTCCAGCTATTGATCAGTTAAATTTGTACACAATGAGAAGAACTGTCATTTCCATAGATGGTGCCAAACTGATTATGCCAGAAAATGGACGACGTTGATCTCGATTGGCTTCTGACTCCTCAGGCTCCTACAAACAAGTCCAGTGACCGGGGGTTGGTGGTTCGGTTGTAGGCCCTCCGACGATCAAGTTGAAATTGATGTCCGAGAAGGGAAAATTGTGTGAGGACCCAAAATTTTTTTTGTTTCCAAATTAATGTTCGGGACATTGATTAGTGCGTATTATTGTCGTATAATATTCGATTTGGACTCAGGTGAGTTAGAGCTTTCACCCTAGAAGCTTTCTTTGTGCACTTTAGTGAGAGGAGGGGAATCGAGGTCATTTTGGTCCCACAATCCCCTTTACATCAGTTTTTTTGGGGCTTTTGGTAGCTCAAATCAAAAGCTTAACTCTCTCTAAGCTCTATCTTCCTTCTCTCTAAACTCTCTCTTCTTTTTCTCTAAAATCTGAACATGGATCCTTGACCAAGCCTTCATATCTCTCTCATTCCTTCATTATCCTTCCACTCTCAATTGATATCTGAAGCTATAGTGTGCGAAACCATCCGGAGGTCATCACCACCATTGGAGAGTTGGAGCATTTCTTTGGAACCTTCAAATTCATCTTCTAAAGTTTGAGGTAGGAATGTTTTACCTTCTTTATGTGCATTAGGTGTTATTGATAGTTGATGTGCTTGATCTAGTCGTGGTTGTGTAGAAAATTAGTTTTGGTTCGAAGTTCTCGAGCTGCTTGGAAAACCCAAAAATCACCGAGGTTGCTCAAGCGACCTCCATGTTGCTCGAGCGACATGTGTAACCTGGAAGTCACTTGAGCGACAGTCCAATGACCTTACTAGCAAACCCTACTGGAATTTACCATCACTTCGCTTGAGCGATTAGGCTAAAATCTTTGGTGTTGTTCATGGATCGGTTCTATTATGATTTTGGGCTATTGCTTGGTATACTTTAGCTTGCTTATGGGGATAGATACTTGTTTAGTACATTGTGGACCTATTAATGATAAAATACGGAGAAGATCGTGTGATGAAATGATGAAAGATGACACATGAAACAATGATCGCACCATGTTGATTGTACTAGACTCTTTCGGGAATGCTAGAAACGTACTAGACTCTATCAAAAATGATAAAAATGTACTAGACTCCTTCGAAAATGCTAGAAATGTACTGGACTCCTTCGGAAAAGTGTCTGGAATTGGTGATACAGTTCGAGTAAGAACTGTCATGATAAGAATTATAGTTATCTAACGTGATAAGGCCTTTAATGAAGGAATTCATTTTACAATTGATTAGTTGTTCAAGTATTCATCTCATTCTCCCTTAATGTTATGCACTTGATTCTTGCTTATATTAAGTGTTCAATTTATTTGATACACACATCATATCATATTCAAGTCATATTAGTGTAAATGTTCCTACTGGATTTGTGGCTCGTCTTTCATTTTAGGTACTGTACCAAAATAATAGGTTGGTGAACATGGTATGCTTGGTGTATGCATTTTGAGGACGTAGTTGTAGAGTTATCAATCATCTTCGGATCAACCTTGTTTTGAGAAGATGTAATTTAACTCTATCTTAAATTCCATTACCTTGATTTAATCTTTGAAACTCCTATATTTTGTAAATGGTCATTTGGGGTTGAGATGGCCTATTTTGGAACTTTGTGTTGATGTAAATCTTTGAACCATTGTAAATGGATATGTTTTGGGGATGACTAGTGTTAATAGGAAGAATTTATTTATCATATATTATGTTTTAAAGCTTATTGAAATTGAGGGTGTGACAAATTGTATGTAAAAAGTGTATTGTAGAAGAATTGCATACATTGTTTTATCTTTTTAGAGGGTCATCGGCGCTTTAGGAATGTGCTTTGTAATTTTGTTCTCTTTTCCTTTGTCATTTTATAAAATATATCAACATAGTTTCATCTTCAAGAACAATTAGTATTCAGTCTTCAATGGATGATTTCTTATCTTGTTTTTAACAATAAAAAAAAGTTCACAATAACTCATGTGATGAGGTAGTTCTCATTTGTATCACTCACAATACTGGATAGAGGCTTTAAACAACACCCTTGCATGTTTAATTACTGGTGCAACAATGTTATGTATTTTAAAGAAATTTGTTCTCCATTCACATATATCACGACTGCTGAATTTTCAAAGTGCATTCATGATTGTCAAAAACAAAAAGAAATTACAGATAATATGGGCTTTATGATCCAAACCCACTGTCATATTTTTCTCGTTCACTCAATCGGCATAAATAGCCAATGTACAAAAGAGCAAATATAGGAAAGAATATTTACAGGGTTCTATAGAACCACTAATTGATACAATGGAGAGAAGTAAGGAAAGAAATTGGGAGAGAAATCAGTCACAAATCTTTGTGATTTTGTAACACTCCCCGTCAAGTTGGTGCATAAATATCGCTCATGCCCAAGTTGTTGAGACATCTACTAAACACTTGAATTGATACTGCCTAAGTGAGTACATCAACAAGCTGGTCTTGAGAACGAACATGTGATACTCCAATTAGCTTTGCTTCAAGTTTTTCCTTGATAAAGTGCCTATCCACCTCAACATGTTTAGTTCGATCGTGTTGAATTGAATTATGGGCAATATCACATGTTGCCTTGTTATTATAGTATAATCTCATAGGACTAGTCTGTTCAATATGTAGCTCTTGCATCAGATTTTTGATTCATAGTAATTCGCATATTCCCTTGGCCATTCCCTTGTATTTAGCCTCAGTGCTGGATCGAGCTACAACCTCTTGTTTCTTACTTCGCCAAGTGACTAGATTCCCATCCACAAACGTGAATTATCCGGACGTAGAACGTCTATCATTGATTGACCTAGCCCAATCGGCACTGTATAACCTTCAATATCCAAGTTGTTGCCTTTTGAAAACACAATTCTGTTTTCAGGAGATGACTCAAGTAGCGTGGGATATGAGTGACTGCTTTCATATGTTCCTCGCTCGGGGAGTGCATAAATTGACTGACAACACTTAGTGCATAAGCCAAATCAGGCCTAGTATGAGCAAGATACATTAATCTCCCACTAGCCTCTGATAACGTTTCTTGTCAGTAGGAACTTGATTTGAATACATAACTAGCTTCAAATTTTCTTCCATAGGAGTGCTAACCAACTACAGGCTGACATACCAATTTCATTTAACAGGTCTAAGGCATATTTCCGTTGAGACAAGAAAATGCCTTTCTTGGATCTTGATACTTCAATTCCTAGAAAGTACTTTACGGAACCAAGATCCTTCATTTCAAATTCACGGGCAAGATAGTCCTGCAATGCCTTTTTTTCTTCTAGATCATTTCCGATCACTATCATAACATCAACGTACACAATGAAAGCAGTGATTTTCAAGAAGAGTGTATGATCTGAGTTACTTTGCTTGTATCCAAATGCTTTCATAGAACTTGTGAATCTTCCAAACCAAGCTCTAGGAGATTGCTTCAAGCCATACAAGGATTTCTTCAATTTGCAAACATGTTTGCTTCTTTCAATCTACAGATTACATCCAGGAGGCAACTTTATATATAATTCTTCTTGGAGATTTTCATGCAAAAATGCATTTTTTACATTAAACTGGTGCAACAGCCAATCAAGATTCACAGCTAGAGATAGCATACGAATAGTATTAATTTTGGTCACCGGTTCGAATGTCTCCACATAATCAATTCCGTAAGTTTGACTATTGCCTTTGGCAACCAGTCCTACATTGTACCGTTCAATAGTACCATCGACTTTGTACTTGATGGTGAAAACCCACCTGCATTCGACAGGTTTCTTACCTTTCGGTAAATCACCAACCTCCCATGTTAGGTTTTTTTGGAGGGACTTCATTTCTTCATTCATTGCTTCCTTCCACTTAGGTTTGGAATTGATAGTGGGTTTATAGTGTACTCTAGGCAATCCTCTTGTGACCCAATTGGGTAGCACTTTTAACCTAGGTTTAGAATTTACCTGAGACTCAGTAATGGAGTCGACTTGAGAGTCCAGTTGGTTAAAAGTTATAGAGGGGAAGGGAGAAGTTCTGCTTGTGGTGGTTGAGGTACTGGGGAAGACACTGACTCAAGTTCATTCATCTTATCTTGACTACTCCCATCTTCTGAGCTACTTTCATTCGCCTGATCTAGGCATTCTCCACTGATATCCCAGCATTCATTTATAGGATCCAAAGTGGGATCCAAAGTGTCCAAAGGATGTAGTAGAGTCTCCAATTCACCTCCATCACTCCCCCTTGAAGTGGAGACTCGGCGGCAAAGAAATACATTTCATCGTCGTGAAAGGTAACGTCAAGGGTAACATATGTCTTTCGAGAAGGATGATGATAACAACGATAGCCTTTCTAACGCACGACATAGCCAATAAATACACATCGGAGGGCTCGGGGTTCTAACTTATGTCTTAAGGGTTTGTGAAGATGAACAAAAGCAACACACCCAAATACTCTAGGTGATAAAGTTGGCACCACAGGAGCACTGATAGCCTGATGAAGAGCATTAAAAGGAGTCTAAAATTGTAGTAAACTAGACGATACACGATTTATAAGGTAGGATGCTACGATGAGGGCTGCACCCCAGTAACTGGTGGGCATGTGAACCCCAAATAAGGAAGCACGTACTACTTCAATAAGAAGACGGTTCTTGCGCTCTACAATCCCATTTTGCTAAGGGGAGGAAGTGTCTTTGATAAACCATGCCATGTAAATTCAAATACTTGTGCAAGTTTTGATTAACAAATTTTGTAACGTTATGACTACGGAGAACCCGTATTTAAGATTGATACTGAGTGGTTACCATCTTGTGAAATTTCTAAAATAAAAAAACTAACTTCGGCTTTTGATTTCATCAAAGACACCCAATTCACATGAGAATGATCATCAATAAACGAAACAAACCAGCATGCACCATTTAGTGAAGGAATCTTTGTTGGACCCCATACATTCGAGTGGACAACCATAAATGGAACTGGACTTTTATCCATTCTTATTGGAAATGAGACACAATGATGTTTAGCTAACTCACGAATGCCACATTGGAAATTTGAATTAGCCAAATGACAAAACAATTTTGGAAACAATTTCCTTATATACCCAAAAGAAGCATGGCCTAAGCGCGTATGCCACAACCAAATTTCTGACTTCTTAAATTTTTCAGATCCTTCAACCGAGAAAACTTGAGCCAACTTATTTGAGCTTGCTGGTGTCAAATCAAGATGATAGAGCTTCTCCCTTCTAGTACCATAACCAATTGTCCCTCGAGTCTGAATGTCCTTAAAAACACAAAGGTAGGGCCAAAAAATCATGATACATTGCAAAACATAGGTCATTTGAGCAACAAACAACATTCTATAGTTAAGGGAAGGAACAACCAAAACATAATGCAAATTCAAATTTTTTGTGAGAGTAATTGAACCTTGTCCAATAATAGGAGAGGAAGTACCATTGGCTGTGGATACTATTGATTGTTCAAATGGTTTCATAGACTGAACATGTTTAATGTCAAGGGTCATGTGATCAGTAGCTCCAGAATCAATTATCCAAGTACTATTACCAATAGGTGCAGAAGTATGAAGAGCTTTACCAAGATTGCTTGTCTTAGCAATCAAAGATGATGCCTCCTAAGGAGTGTTTTCGGAAGGTTCGGCTACAACCACAGAAGCCTGGTGATTGGGCTTTGAGATCTGCCTGCTTGGTGCTTTGTTAGGATCCCACCATTCTGGATACCCAATTAGTTCATAGCACTGTGCCTTAGTATGTCCGGTTCCATTACAATGGGTACAAAAACAGTCTGGTCGTGCAACCCTCATATGTACGGTTTTGTGATCCACCAAATGACCTATTTTGTTCAGAATTATGATTTTGGGGGTCAAACGCTCCTTGTTTTGGATTAATTCGCTGTTGTTGCGGCCTGTACCGGTGAGCCACCATGGTTGAGCACTCCGGATGATCAGATTCTTCATTCAAAGGTGTTCTGTGAATAGCATCCCGACGTACATATGCATAGGTTTCTTCAAGATCTAGTACTGGATCCTTCCTGAGAATCTCACATTGGAGTTGTTCAAATTTTGCACTAAGCCCATTCAAGAAGATATGCACGCGCAATTGCTCAACTGATTTTTGATACGCGACAAAATCATCGGGATCTTTCATTACAATCTTATCACGATGGTCCAGTTCTTGGAAAATTTCTATGAGGTCTCATCATAATAGGTTGAAAGATGGCGACTCATCAGCTTGATACAAAAAGCTCGTTGATTCAATGAAAGAATTTGTGATTCATCTGATCCATCATGGAAGGCCTTGGCAAGAGCATTCCAAATTTCACATGTTGTGCGCAATCAGAGATGACGCTTCATAATTTCTGGTGACATAGATGTAAGCAACCATCTCTTGACCCATTGATTTTCTACATACCACTTCCCGTAGGAAGCACTAGTTTCATTCAGTTGTCGTGTTTGACCCACAATATACTCACTCCTTTCATGTTCTACAATCTGCATCTCCAAGATTTGAGACCATACATCATAGTTAGACTCGGTAAGAATGATGGATGGTTTGAAATCAGAGGCTTCGAATTGAATATGAATAACTGGGGATGATTCAGTTTTGGTGGAGGCTTTCGGAGATGATTCAGTGGTCATGTTTGTAATGAATAAATGAGGATACAATTTGGTGGATGGCTAAGAAAGATAATACGGATGAATACGGGCATGGCTCTATACCAAGTCAAAAACAGAAGAAAATTACAAATAATATGAGTTTTATGATTCAGACGCACTGTAATATTTTTCTCATTCACTCAATGGGCTAATATAGGAAAGAATATTTACAGGATTCTATACAACTACTAATTGATACAATGGAGAGAAGTATGGAAAGAAATCGGGAGAGACATCAGTCACAAATTTTTGTGATTTCGTAACAGGTCCTGAGTTTCCTGGAGCGCTAGGCAAGTTTTGAGAGTAAGGCCCTTCACATTTATAAAAAAAAAAAAAGAAGAATAAGAGAAAATGCTAATAATTTGGTAGGCAAAATCACAAAATTACTTATGGTAATAATGGAATACAGAAATATAAAGTCTAAATTGAAAGAGTATCACTTGAATAAGATACGCACTTTCGATACAAAATAAAGTTAATGAATTTAAATCACTTTTTTGATTTTTTTTTTTTGCAGACATAGGATAAGTCTGTTGAATACAAATTATGCTTAATGAGTTTGGATATTTTTGATCCCTACCTAATACAAGACCAAATACGTTAAGGAGGAATATAGAGAATTACCTGTTGAGCCTTTGGGCTTGGGCGGGGCCTGACTGCATTACTAAGTTTGTAAATGCGTTAATAATTGGGCCCAAAGTATGGGCCAAATTGGTCCAAGCACCGAAGAGATCAACCAATAAAAATAATGATGCTTTATACGTCCTAATGTTGCTCATATATGGGAACTCAATTTTTTAACGGCTCTGCTAACAAACAAGTGCTCTCCTTGCATTTGTTAAGGAGTATTTAATGATTAAATTAGAATTTAATCAGTTTTAAATAATTACATCCTAATTACTAACTACTGTAAAATTAATGATATTTAATGCATTATGATAGAATTTTTTTTTTACTTTTCAATGTTATTCTTGTTTAAAATTTATAAATAATATTCTTAACTCTTCAATTTACTATAAAAATCTAGTTAAATTCTTATAAAATTTCCACGAAAATATAAATGAATACTATTACTTGTTTATTTTTTTCAATTCAAAGTGATAAATTTTATTCATTTGATAAAAAAAAAAATAAGGCGCCTAACATTTCAAATGACATAGATAGTCCAATGGTCATGGTTGAAAACATGAATGAATATCTAAAATAACAATAACAACAACAATATTTGTAAATTCAAATTTTCTATTGGTATTCATCAAGAAAAATATATTTTAAGTGAATAGTTTTTTTTGGTATTTCTCAAGAAATATATTGGGCAAGGATAATGTTAGTAGTACCATTGTAATTATTGCTTTAAAAAATATCATAAATTACCTTATTGACTTAATAACTTTTAGTGGCTAATAACATCATTTATTACATCCTTAACATGTGCCCCAAGGACACCATTTAGCATTGAGCAATGCTATTAATATATTATGTTCTACATCAAATTATACATCATGCTTACGTGACATCTATTAATACACATATCAAAATTTATGGGATCCGATTTTACACTTTATACTTATAATGACATGCGACGTAAATATGATATACTATTTAATAAAAAACTTAATGTGCTAATAGACTTATTCTTCAACATTTGCCATTTTTTAATGCACATGTATTCACACTAGAAAGTTGGACTAGATTTCTAATATTACTCTTTCTTCTATAAAACTACTTTTTGGCATTTGCGAGAGTTAATTTATGACAACTCAACCACTTTTTCTTTTAATTTTTTTTATAAAGAACAAATATTTTGAGAATTGTTGACTAGTAATATGGGATGTTGGGAGTAGAAACTTAGTGCTTTGTACTCCTCGAGCTCGTGTTTCGATTACGATGGGCCTGGAAATTGATTTCCATTATTATTTTTTAGAATATTTACCCTTAAAGATTCCGATACAACTTAATTTTTTTCTCAATATTTTTCTATTTTTTGGGTTACAAATAAGATGATCTTAACTGATTAGGAAAAGTTTAACTGAGCACTTTTGTAGGCCAACGGTAAGAGCGAAACCAAAATTCAATATTTGAAGAGGTGAAGATTTTTTTTTATGAAACAAAAAGGATCAAATATAATTTAGGAAGTCAAAATATAATTTTTTATAAATTTCAAATTTTATATTTATATTTTAATTTTTTTTTTTAAATTTTTGAAAAAGTCGAAGCTGCGGGTCCTTACTTGTTCTGCCCCTGCCAATGGTTGGAGACCCATTGGGTTCCGAACTCTATCCCTCTTGAGCACATGGTTGGATTTAAGGATTGTCGAGGGAAAGGGGGAAAAAAAAAAGGAAAGGGTAATGACTTTACTTAATTCTTTTTCAGACAAAGCATGTAAAAACTGGATTTTTGGAGGAGATATCTGTCATTTCCTTCTCATTTTTCGAACTAAAAAAGAAATGAGAAAACAAAACCTAACGTTGATTAAAGTAGTGGCTGATGGATATGGTAAGTTGGAAATATAAATGTTAGGATACTAGTCACATGACCAGATCAACTCATACCAATTTAATAATTTTATTGTTGGAGGTAAAATCTAAATAAGAATTATTGAGTTTTTTTAATTAAATAATTAATTCAGTTGAATACTGAAATATTCTTATGTATGTGTATGTTGTTGAGCTCTTTAGAAGAGTAGTCGATCTGAAAAAGACGATTCATTTATTTGCCAACTCGAGAAAAGTGTTTAATAGTCTTGAGTTTGAGGTACGATGGAATTCCGTTTATTTCGGGATGAGGTTCTGATCATATAAAGATGAGGAGTCCTAGATCGATTCAACTTAGAATAAAGAGTTTGAAATTGAATAAAACTCTAACATTAAAAGATATTTTTTTAGAGAGTCCAATCGATTATGTTACGTTAGTGGCAAGATAGAAGAAGAGATAACTCGTACTAATTATTGAGATATTAGTTTTTGATTAGATTGAGAAAATCACCCATTACACTTAATTTTCTTTTCTTGAGTACGAATGATTGTTATCTCGAAAACCAATCCAAAGACATAATTACAAAGAAAATGGGTCTTCTATGCACTAATGGCTTAAACTTTAAAAATTTTAATACCCGTTCAACAATTATCTGTGTAATGCGATAATAATAAAAAATTCACAAATTGATATCCCTAGAAAGGGTATTTATTCACTAGGCAAATCTAGGTTATTAGATACTATCATCATGAGTCTTAGGTTTCCTTCCTTTGAACTAATGATAACATTAGTTGAACTTCGCTTATTTATAAATCCTCTTTTGGACAATCACAAATCTTGTCTTATTAAGGAGATCGAGGCCATAAGCTTCTACCTCACCACTAATTGATTGTAAATCAAGATTTACCTAACTAACTATACCAAACATAATGGTTTGCCTATACAACAAATAAGTGTCTTACTATTAAGACTTTTTAAGTATAAAAGTTTTGGGTTTACGCCTAGTCTCTATTTTCAAATTTTCTCAATTCCACTAGTATAAAGCGGAAGTCCAACACATTAGAGCCACATCGTCACATTTTTATCTCAAATTAAAAAACACACAAGAAAAATTTCCAAAAGTAAAAATGACATTACAATTATAAATAGTTGATCTTGAATTTCAATGACAAACAACATTAGCATTGTGATGAAGGCCTCTGATTACAAGCATGTGATGGAAACGATCTTAATCTTGCTAATTCACTAGAATTAGAAAGGTTTCATAGACACCGATGTCCGAACACAAATATCATCAGTATTTGGTGTTGTTTAACGCGTACGTATTTCATGTGTATTGTGTGAGACTTAATGTGTAAGTATTTCATATATATATATATATATATATATATATATATATATATTAGAATCTATGTTAGTGTTTGTATCATTACTGTTAGCAGTAGGATCCTTGGAAGAGTTAGTGTGAGTGTGTGTGTGTGTTGGGTCATGATTCCACTGCCTCCACAGTTTTCCAGCTCATAAAAATTATAGATTGAAAAACGTAATCTGCATTACTTTAATGAGTTTGATGGAAACTTTAGTGCTTTCACCGCTTTTTTGCCCCTCAAGCTGGCTGTGGGTTTTGGGAGTCTTTTCAAAACATAAAGAGTGTCCAAAAGGGTGAGCATCCAATGCTTAAAAAAAACAACAGAGAGCTGTCGGATGTGGGAATGTTGAAAACTCACCCCCTTAGAGACATTAGCCCACCCACCTTCACTTGTCAAGAAAAAAGTCAAAATGTTACCAAACAAGCCTTAATACACTATGAAATACTGCAAGTTCAAGGAAAACAGTAAATTATAGCTCCAAAAACCACCATGTTGGCAGTTTCTAGATAAGCACCACGTGATTATCTCAAAAACAATCTAAAAAAATAATGGTCCAAAACACGGGAATTATGAGAGTTGTAGTGCACTTTCTTATAGTGTACATGTAGTGCGGTCAAAACTACATCTTTTTGCTCACTTTGTCTTTGAAACTATATCATTTTGATTTCATGCATTTTGATAATCCCTTGAAGTAATCAAGTCGATTAGATAACCTAAACCACATAAGTTCGTCACATGACTCACATTCACATTAATTTGTATCTCTAGAAAGATGCACAGCAAATATGTCTAGATTGTTTATTTTTAACAGACAAATGTGATAACTTTCCAAGGGTAAAGATGTATGTCCTCGTCGTTGGTCGACGGCTCTGCCACCACCATTCAGTCCATTATCCGGCAGAAGACAGAGAGAGCATCGAATTCGAGTACTGGGTAGTGGGGTCCAATTGTTATTTGATAATCTATTGACCATCCATTTAGCTCCAAAGCGTATTGATGGTGTCCGAAAATGATTATCTGCCCCCGAACTCCTATTTTTGGCTCTTGCATACAAGTTTGGTGGCTGAAGATGGTTGTTCGGTCGATGGCCCTCTGACGATCAAGTTAAGATTGCTTTTTGAGAGGATACTTGTATGTAGATTGAGAATGAAAATAATTGCTTTTAATGTTTGGAAATGACTTTTAATACATCGAGGAGAGGAAAAATCCTAGGCGACCAAGTTGCCGTTGTTTATGCCCACATTCCATGTTGGATGATCTGTGCCCGAATCCCGTGCAATATCTCTGGGATGTTGGGAGATCAGGGGTGCCATTCTCAGGATCGTCCAAGCAGTTTGGGGCAAGTGTGCGGCCCCAACCTCGCTCTTAATTTCTGCACGGTCCAAGGCAAGTCTGAGTAGGAGTCGACCAATCGAGAGTGCGCATGACGGGTCAATCAGTTACAACTCGCCTCGAAAAGCCCTGGCCAATCTAGGAGCTTGCTAGTCGCCTAGTCAGTTTGGATTTTAATCTAGGCTTACCAATTGTCCCCCACTACCTAGCCAAAGTGTGAGCTGAGGTGTAGGGAATAGTTCTTAAATCCAAGAACTAGCGGTCACATCTCGCATTTATTATGCATCATTCACCTTTTGAGTTAGACCGTTGGATCGTCCACATGTAGGGATCTAGGGGCGTCTCTAAATATCACATCCACATCTGATTGTCCCCCTCGTGCGCTAATGTCATGCTGACATGGTCGATTCCCTAACAGTTGCCTTCCACTATCTCCTCCGTTTTTGGTGCAGGAACCCTTTGTTATAAATGGTCCTTCCATCTTCATAGACCTCATTTTTTTGCTCCAATTTAGTCTGTCCCTTTACACAGTTATTCGTCCTTTTGCTTTGACATCGTCCTACTCACTCATCTGATCATCTCGTTGATATCACCCACGTTGCCCATCCTGAAGTTTAATATTTCGTCCATTTGATGGGGCTCTCTCCTAGACCTTTTCGGCGTCACGCCTATATGCCTTTTTTCAATGATCTCTAGAGATCCCCAATGACTTGCCTCCTATTGGCCGCTGAACAGATATTCATCAATTCATTGACGCCACCCGCTCTTTATTTGCTTTTATTGTATCCATGCGACCTGGCATTGACGGGACCTTTGAACAACCTGTCGATCTAGACATTGACTCTTATTCCACTTATTCTGGGCTTTGGGAAAAGGGGGTTCT
The DNA here is from genome assembly GCA_014822125.1 of Arbutus unedo. Taxonomy (NCBI): domain Eukaryota; kingdom Viridiplantae; phylum Streptophyta; class Magnoliopsida; order Ericales; family Ericaceae; genus Arbutus; species Arbutus unedo. Next base: position 10,620 of record JABCMJ010011396.1, on the reverse strand, counting down.
CAATCTTACCCCTATCGCAATGGTAGACATACTGAGGACTTAGCTTTTTACTATTAAGGGCATTGCATCCGTGCTGGTGAACCACGATTTGGATAGGATTCAAGCCACTTATTTGCTTCCCGAGACTTTGCACCCACGCCTCCCCCGGGTAGATGAGAGGGCATGTATACCTGTTGAGGGCAAGGTATGTTTGTACGAGAGTAACCTTCAATGTGGGCTTTACTTCCCAGTCCATCCATTGATTCGGAAAGTTCTTCATTACTTAAATTTGGCGCCAAGCTAGGTGATGCCAAATGCATGGCGGCTTTTGATTTCTATGATTATACTATGGCATTAGGTAGAATGATTATTACTTGAGTGTTTCACAGGTTTGGAAGTAAAAATTAGAACCTGAGGAGCAATTGGCTTGGGGAGGATGGTTTTGTCAATCCCCTCCTCACTCCTCGTAGTGGTGATGGATTTAGCTTTCTCTACATTAAGATTGGACTGGGAAGATCCACTCACAAAATGTTGACCGTTGAGATTTTGTTGAGGTTATGAAGAAAACCTGTCATTTTCTTGTTGGATAGCCCCAAGTGAAATGGTGAACCTAGTTAATTAGGAGCAAATATCCCCTATGACTTGAGTGTTTTGTTCATTGATGTTTGACTATCCCTGCATAAACATTTGCAAATGTCCTTTAAACTCTGCTTATGTGGTTGCTAGTATGTATTAGGACCCATTGCAGGTTACTATGGAGCATAATATTGCAGATTATTGGGCGGGCCACCTTAGCGGTTCCTGCCCTTGCGGAAAAGAATTTGGTTGATGTGCTTGGGGTTAGTTTTGGTATTGACTTTGATTTTGGAAGTTGGACTAACCCTGGTTTGGAAACCTAACAGACTTTGAGGTAGTTCGGCATTGTCATTGCCTCTCCATAAAAAATTTGGGTGATTCCTTGACCCTAGATTGTAAGCATTGGAATATGAAGAGTTGAACTATTTATGTCCTTGGCTCAAAGCATTAACTTTTGCTTGTTCTGAACTATGGAGTACCTCTTTGAAAGCAGCTATTGTTGAGAAATCTTACGTTTCATGCCCTTGCACGTCACAAAAAATGCACATCTTCTCGATCTTTAACACAGTGGCTACTTCATGAATTTAGATAACTTCTAATGTCTCCATCTTCTTGGTAAGTTGGTCAAGCTTCTTATGAAGTCGTCATCCTTTCCAAGGATGTACTTACCCAAGTTGATCTAGCTGTGAGTGACATTTTGTTCCTTCTTGTTGTGGAATTAGACTAATCTGAAGAATGATTATTTTTGGATAGGGAGTCAAAGTACTCCAAAGCTTTGGATGGTTCTTTGAAAGCAACTATTGTTGGGAAATCTTGCGTTTCATGCCCTTACACGTCACAAAAAATGCACATCTTCTTGGTCTTTAACACAATGGCTACTTCATGAACTTAGATAACTTCCAATGTCTCCATCTTCTTGGTAAGTTGGTCAAGCTTCTTATGAAGTCGTCATCCTCTCCAAGGATGAACTTACCCAGGCTGATCTGGCTGTGAGTGACATTTTGTTCCTTCTTGTTGTGGAATTAGATTAATCTCAAGAATGATTATTTTCGGATAGGGAGTTAAAGTACTCCAAAGCTTCGGATGGTTCTTTACTAAAAAATTCACCATTACACATCATATTAATGAATTGGAGGTTTCAGGGTGAGATACCCTTGTACAAGAAGCTAACAATTCTGACATTAGGTGTAGAGCAGAATGATGGAAAGATAAGCTTTGCTCTATGTATTCGGTTGGGAGCAATCAAAACAAGAAGCAATTGAATGTTGTAAAATCTGATAAACATAATTAGGATTTGTAAAAAAATAGGTGAGAAGTCAGCTTGGGGACAAATCATCCTTGTGCATGGGTATATTGTCGAGCACAAGGTTATGATTGCCGACCTGAGAAAGGTAACTAGAGAATTGTGACCAGATTCTAATAGTAAGTGGATAAGTTTTGGACCCAAATAGTTCGGGGCTAGATCTTTGGCCAAATCGACTATAACGAGAAGTTAACAAGTGTTTTAAACTCTAACAAGTATAGAGAAGGTTAGACTTTGAAAAGTCTATATTAGACTTATCTAATTAGTGATCACTTGTCAGGAATTATAATCCTTCTCTAATGAGGAATTTGAGATCAGAAAGGACCCAGGTTAAATGAGTGACAATCTCTATAAAAGTAAATATTCCCCCAAGGATACAGTTACGCTATAATTGGCTATACATGCACCAAATTGAGAGCTTGTTAGATTGAGTACTGATTTAATCGTCAGAGTGCCTCTTGCTCACCAAAGGCTGTGAGTTCTTTAGCGATTTCTTCTCTTGTAGCTTAGATTCAAGTAAGAGAACAAGTTTGTGCGTTCGGCCAAATATGAAAAATGTACTTTGAGGTAACTAGAAATTTTACTCTCTTACAATACACTTGATTGCCAACCTTCACCATGCTATTTTAAAATTCAATTATTTATATATATATATATATATATATATATATTATATGAGTAAGCTTCTAACAAGGGATCCCTCATTTTGCTAAAATAGGGATCTCCTATTTTTTGATCAAATTTTTCTGATCCAAACCGTTCAATGTGTTTAAAACGTATTTTTAAAGATACTCGCAAGAAATAAGAGGAAAATATTACCGGGAAGTGCTTGATTGAAGAAATTTTTCATAAAACTGCTCCTATTTGTATTCATGAACAACTGCTTGGATCAAACTCTTCCCGAAATTATTTTGAGTCAATTTCTCATGATTACTCTTAAAAACACGTTTTAAAAATATTGAATGATTTTGATCATCAAAATATAATCAGAAAATGAGAGATCCTCATTTTAGCAAAAATGTGGGATCCTTTATTAGAAGGAGACCCTTTCTCTCTCTGTATATATATATATATATATATATATGTGTGTGTGTGTGTGTGTGTGTGTGTGTGTGTGTGTGTGTCCATACGAACCTTGTCTTTTAATGCGTCTTTTATTGCCTATTATTTTGATATATGAACCTAACTCGACAATCTAATCTCCCCGAAAACTTTTGTTTAATTATATACTTAAGGAGTTGAGAAAATGAACGATTATAGACATTAAAAATTGGTGAACTTAAGTTGCATGCACCAAATGGACCATCATTAGTATGTAGTTTGATTAATTTCTAATTCACGGGTTTAACCAACCCCGGCAATTGTCAAAGGTGGTTAAGACTTTGGCATTTATGTTACGTTGGATCTTATATGGACTTTTAGAAGAATTTTAAACGATACTAAGAAAAAAAATGAAGTTAAAGCTATTTTTCCTTTTAGTGATTGAGTTAGAAAACTCATTTTGCTTTTACTATATATCACTCGTGTGAATGCTCGTTTAGTCCTTTTAAAATTATGGAATCCTTTCTTTTCATTTTGTGACTCAGTCTCAAAGAATAACTAGGACTAATTTAATCAAATTTTGTTATCCTAATTGAACACTTGATAAACTTTTGTTGGGGACAAAAAATAATATGTATTTTTCTTCCATTTCCTTTCCCCCAATAAATTAGGATAAAAGAGACTTAACAAGCTTGATTTGGAGATAAGGGTGGTATGATTGATGGTGGTTAATGGAACACATTGCCCACCGTTAGCTAATGCAGTTGTTTGTTATTATGATTGAAAAAATAGGCAATGACGGGTGTTTCTGGTGGTCCTCTAGTGCATTCCACTGTCCCTCCCTTTAATTATTTTGCATCTCTTCTAGGCTAAGCAAGGGAAGGTATTGGCATGCAATCACCTCTCTCTCTCTCTCTCTCTCTCTCTCTCTCTCTCTCTCTCACGCAGACACACACAGTGTGGTCTCCGTGTTTTTTGGGGTCTCGAGCCGAATTTTCCAATGTGACAGTTTTTGGTAGATCAAAGGAACAATAATTATTTCATATGGTGTTTGTTTTATTTTATGACCTATTATTTAAAATCATTTTGCTAACTTAATTTACATAACTTGGCCTGTATTGCTTGATAACAAATATATAATGACACTTCTGTTGTCTAAGGAAATAACATTAGGTAATTGTTTATAAGATATAAATTAAGTACCTAATCAAGTGAATGGATGATATTTTGTTGATTTGTCACACACATATTTGTGACTTTTTGTTTCTAATTAAGTTGTATTCCCCATTTAAGTTATCAACGTGGGCGACTTAGCTCAAGCGTATTAAGGGTGAGATTTGGATTGTATTTTTTGAATTATCTAACATAAAGAGAGATATCACACATAATTGTCAGAGACCGTTGAAGTTGAGCTAGAATTAATTGTTGATCAGTATTAACCATTTAATTGTTGTCCTCAAGCCTTGATGCTTAACTTCTTGCCGCCAATTTTGTCTAGTATTTTTCTGTATAAGGCCTCAACTACGTACAGACAAATTAAGGGTGCTTTTGCCATTGTATAAAGAAAGAATAAGTCTACTAACATATCAAGTTGTACATTAAAATTTACATCATGCTTACATGGCATATTATTATAAGACAAAATGTAAAAACAAGTTCCTTGAATTTTGATATATGTTTAAATTAATAAATGCCACATAAACATGATGTATAAATTGATGTACAACGTGAAGTGTTAGTAGCATTGCTCAGAAAGAATAGGGCAAAAATATTATGTCATGTCCTGTATCTAATGTTTGTGTATATGAGGACTCAACTGTAGACATAAGCAAAGCATGTTTCTGCAATAAAAAAAAAAAGAAGAAGATTATAAGAGACATATCTACATCATTGTATTAAAAAAGGATGAAAATGGTACACAATGACCTATTTTTCATAATGTCAGTGTTTTTTTTTTTGGCAAATGAGCAAATTTTTATAGTGAGTAAAATAAAAGGTAATAGTGTGCAATATAATTTAATAAAATACAGGAGTGCGCAGTCTAATTTTACCAGAATTGAGGAAGTATTTATGAAATTTATCTAAATATCCTTTATGTGCCTTAGAACATCTCCATGTAGGAAAACATTTGAAGACAATAGGATGTCATAAAATAATTTCATAAATCAAGAACCAAATTTTACATAATAGAATTCCATTAATACACAGTCGATTAAGAAAATTAAACACAAAAGGTAAAAAGACTAAATACAATATCAAGCCGAGTCCAGTAGATTCACAGTCCCCTCGAAACAAATTTATTGCCTCGCAGTGGGTGTTAGAGGATGCACTATCTCATGTCTTCCAGGGTACAAGGGTTACTCAGCCAACGAAACACCGATCGTCAACTTCTTGTCTATCTAACTATGCATGTCTTTCTCTCTAAAGAACACGAAATCAATAGACGTTTGTAATCGACGTAATTTATCATATCTCTAAAACCAATAATGAGATTCACTAATTATAAACCCTATAGGCATTTGAAATCGCTGAAACTATGAATAGAGGGATTAATAGAAACATTAATGGAGCAATTGATGGACATAAATGTAGTCATGAATGAGTTGTAACTGCTGAGATCTTTCGATTTTCTCATGAGACCATTTGGCGTTCCAATTTCATTCACAAGCCTTTTAAATTTTCTAACAATCCTCCACGTGAATAAACTTGGCAAAAAATTAATGCAAAGTACAAAGCAAACCCATAGAGAGTGCGCATAACATAATTCCAGCATAGGATATGTAGCTTTTGATCTTGAACTTCCCTTGTGAAGCCTATCAAATTTACTCAAAAATTAGTGAGCGTGATCTTGAACTGTTCTGCCATTTGTCTAAACCAAGACAACAAACTCTACATAGGAATTTCTCCTAATAGTGTTCAGTTCTCATCGTTGTGTTCGTTTTGGCTATGAACATGTATCTTGGTTCTATAAGTGCATTAAGAATTTTGTCTTCTTGAATTCTTATTGAAGTGCCACTACTTCACACTTGTATAGGTGACATGTAATGTCCTGCTTCTCGACAATGTCAAAAGAAACTCGATCTCTAAATATACACCAATGAGTCTTAAAAATACACAAATGGTGACCTTGAAATCAAGAAAAAAAATATAATTATACAACAATGATCTCTCTCTAAAGACATAAACACTTCAAATATTTCAATCCATCTGCTACTAAATCTGCTCCAACACCTGAAAAAATATTAAATCGCGGGGAGCATACTATACGGCAGGAAGAACCAAAGGCTTGAATAAAATAGGATCGATAAACGAAAATCACAAGTCAAAGCAAAATAATTTTCAACAATGTTCATAACCAATCAAAAATAGATCTTGTATCTAGCTCATCTCGGTAACATGTCAAACACCACCCAGGTCAAAAATAATTTAATACGTTTGCGCCACTCGGGCCCGCATAATAATACATCCGATTCCACGATGGGCAGTCAATCATAACAACTGATTTACTGTGACCCGGTAAACTTGCACGTGTACCAATCATATCCATAATAATCAATCGTGCAATATACTGTACCACGATTTGATAATCATAATGCTACAATAGAATTCAACAACAATTTCCAAGATAATCAAAGGAGTATAAATATTTGATATGAATAAAATTCTTTAGAGATTGAAAGCGTATAGTATACTTCCGATTTAACTCAAACAAAAATCGTGACAGTTGGATATGTGCATGCTAGTGCTACACATAACATTCTAAAATTACTTCTTGATCGGATGTCATTTAATACACCATCGAAAATAAACAGATAGACGAAGATTTGTGAGACTTGGGAAGTTTTATGGTCTCGAATTGCATAAATAAAGAATGGTGTGAACAAGAATGAAGAACAAAGTTGAGTTTATATAAGTTCAATGATATAAATCTCTATTATGTTAGCCATAAAATTCCTTCATCAAAATTTCATTAAAAACTTTATAATCCATTATAAAAATCCTCCATCAATTCATCATAAAATGGGCTCCATAAATTTCTAGAAGTTATAACGGTTGGCAATTGAAGAGAAAATGAAAGAATCGTCTGGTGTATCACGTTCCATCATAACACATGTACGCACACAATCTCATCCATTCAATCAAATCGTTAAATTAAAATAAATTTTAATATAATAAAACAATAAAAATATTAAAGATGCGACTAAATGATTTTTTTAAAATTATTTTATAAACGTTAAAAATTCTAGGTTATTACATGACCTCTTACAAAAAATATCTTATCATACAACTTCACTTAAAATATATTTTTCAACACAAAAGAGTCCTTAAAAGCGTAGTTTATCCTTCATCCTCACATGGATCACTGTTTCATCATAAGAATAGGCAAGAGAGCTTGTCTTCTCAGTGATTCTACTATGTTACACACAATTAGATTGTCATTTTGAACTTAAATATTAGGATTTCTAGTTAACTAGGTTGGGTTCAATCACAGTATTTCATCGTCATAGGATTCGGTCGCATTTCCCTCGGTGATATTCCAACTAACACTCTATTTAACCCTTTAATTAACAGATTTATAATACTGTGTTTTGACTTCATGTTGTTAAATTGTGACAATCTAACTTCAGAGCAGTTATTTAATGAAATCGTGTCCACGACGAAATGTTGAGACTTACCATTACACATTTTACTTTGCCCTCTCTAATACCCAATTGGTTATTGCAATTTGCACATATTGTCGGTACAAGTTTCGACCATTAAGGAATATCTTCTAGCAATTGACGTAGCCATTCTGCCTCTTCAGTGGCCTTGTCTAGAGTAATAAATTTTGACTCTATTATAAATCGCGTTATACATTTATATTTGGAAGATTTCCAACATAGATGCACCCGCTAATGTGAAAACATACCCACCTATGAATTTCGAATCTTTTATATTAGATATCCAATTTGTATCTCTGTACCCTTCTAGTACTGCAAGATATCTGGTATAGTGAGTCCATAGTCACAAGTGTACATCAGGTATTGCAACACCCTGACTATCGTTTTTCAATGGTTCTCTCATCGGTCTACACAAAATAACATGTCCAAAGAATGAAGCGTTTCTCGATTTCATGATTACGTTCTTATAAATATCAAGTAGCTCGGATTCATTCACAAGAATCTGACATGCATCACAAAAAATTGATTAACATGCAATTAATGACTTTCACACATTTTTTGACCCTCTTGAGTGCAAGTAGCATTATATGTGCAAGATACCCCCTCATTCTAAAAAAAATCAATAGAAAGGCTCTTGCCCTCGCATTCTTAAATTTTTATCACTTTTCTTGGATGACATCTCGTGATACTATTTTTTGCCCCTGATATTTCACGTTGGGTAGTAAAGACGGGGCTAAAGATCTGAATTATCTAGTCGACAACAACGCCGTAGACAAAAACTTTACTCAAATGTGGTTTACCTACATTAGACTGCTATATAAACCTTTTTGAATAGTATTTTACAAAAGTATAACACCTTTGTCAAAGTTGAAATATTTCATATGTTATATCAATCAAACTTGTACTTTTATTTCTTTTAAATTAAATGACAACATGTGGCTTTTGGAAATACTTTTATTAACGTCTCTACAAATCGCGATGTCACCTTCTACTCACCTAGTAGAAGTATCCACCATTTTATTTTATTTTTAAGTCTCACAACTATAGAACTTCCTAAAGAAAACTACAATTGGAGTTTAAAGTGTACCATGGCGTTAACTTTTTCATGTTTTGAAGTAATAATATCATATTTATTTTTAAACTTTTGCTCATTTTTCGCACAGTTACGTGTAATTGCTTTCCTTAAACCGCTCATATAGTACTTGTCATATATACACATTGAGACTAATGGTAGAATAACTTATTGAGTCTCATACGTCATGGTTCTACTTTCTGCCTCTGATATTTCACACCAGGTATTGAAGACAGAGTTGCAGATCTGAATTATTCGGGCAACAACAACGCTATGGACGAAGACTTTACCGAGCTATGGTTTGTCTAGACTGCTCCGTAAACCTTCTTGAACTTATTTTGGAAATGTATAATACCTTTGTCAAAGTTTAATTTCATATTGCATATGTTGTATCAATTAAATTTGTACTTTTATTTCTTTCAAATAAAACTACAATACGTGACTTTTGAAAATACTTTTATTAATGTCTCCGAAAATTAGAACGTCACCTTCTATCCAACTAGCGAAAGTATCCCCTGTTTTATTTATCTTTTAAGCCTCACAGTTGTGAGACTTCTAAAAAAAAATACTACAATTGGAGTTTAAAGTGTACTTTAGTGTTTTTTTTAACTTTTTCTTGTTTTGAAGTGATAATATAAAAAAACGTGGAAAGATGCCTTTTGTATTTTGTAAAACTACTTTGAAGAGCAAATCATACATGTAGACTTTGTATAGGCTATGTATCGATATGTGACCATCAAAATAATGATTGAGATCATTTTCATCTAACGATGAACGTTCGTTACAAAAAAAATATTTACAAAATAATCTTAACTAGTATTTATTGGCCCCATAATTTTAAAAAAAAAATAAATGGTAATTAAATGCTCTCTCTCTCTCTCTCTCTCTCTCTCTCTCTCTTACATATACATGCATACATATATATATGGGTGTTTTGGCCAACAATCCAAAGTGATGAACTTATAGTGTAATTAGTCTATCTAATGATAAAGTTTATCTAGAAGTCCTTTTGACACATCAATTTTTTGAGATTTATCGGTTCGTCGAGATAAAAGGAATATAAAAAGTATAAAATTATGTTAAAAATTAAAAAAATTACATAAAATTTTGCACCTGTATATTTTAGAAAAATACTTGAATGGATAGTTTACTTATGTATTTTAGAAAAAGATATGGAAGAATTCAGAATTTACTATGACCAAACACTACGACGAAACTAGGAATTTCACTACGTAAGGGCGAATATGTATTCTTTACTATTTGAATTTTTTTTCTTAAATATGTCAAGGGCGAAATCTATATACTTCATAGCAAATTCTTTTTATTATAATAATAAAAGATTTTTTTTTCTAACAGAGACAATTACCCCTACTGCCTTCTTCCAGAGTACAATCTTTTTGTGTAATTTCACCACAAGTAATACTCTACATTGTGGAGATTGCGATGTCTATATCCGATTAGTTAAAAAGGAGTTACAAGAAAGAGACAAGCTGGAAACATAATTAGTTAAGCCATCTGCTTCCCCATCACGTTGGCCTTGGGTCCATTTAGATTGTGATAATAATTCAATTATTGTTTGATTAATTTTTTATTTTTATTTTGAAATAAAATTCTTTTTTTTCGTCAATTTTTTTTTATAGTTATGGTTCATTTTGATAAGAAATTTTAAAAATTTGTTTTGACTATTTTTTCATCTTTAGTGAACTTTTTTTAACTTTTAAACATAATTTTATACTTTTTAGATTTCTCTCATCGAGACGAACCAATAATTAACAAAAAATAATGAAAAAAATAAAAACTATAATTTTTTTAATAAAAATAAAAATAATTAATTTAAATATGTTAAGCCAAATAGATTGCACCAAATAACTGTAACGATGGAGACTATCTAAGGTTTTCATATTAATTAGAGGTTGGTAACACATTACGTGTGTGTATGTGTAGTTAAATATATAGGGTGTGTGAGTGAAATATAAGAATGGAATATA
>JABCMJ010011393.1:0-27825 GCA_014822125.1 Arbutus unedo | reverse complement strand
CCCCCCCCCCCCCCCCCCCCCCCCCCCCCCCCCCAAAACAAAGGGGCTCAAGTATGTAAAGGAGTTGGCAGTCAACAGTTAGTAGATTTGTTCATGTATGTTTTTTTACTCTCTACAAATGGTTATATGCAATTTTCTAGATTGAAGTTTGTCTGTAGAAATCGAATGTTATATTGTGTAAGAATATTGAATTGTGTGGAGTTACTTGGATTTATAGGATGGCACGCTGGTGCAGGAAATGTGTATATTTGAAACCGAAGTTGGAAAAATTGGCAGCAGATTACTATCCAAGGTAATCTTCTTTTAACCATCTGATTTTTGTCTTTCTAGAACTGCTTATGGTTGGATGATATGTTTTGTGTGCTTTGTGAAAGAAGTTGATATTGTTATTTGCCTTCCGTCCTTTAAGGTAGTTGTAATGGATTGGTATTTTAGATGTGGGGAAAAAAAAAGGTAGTTTATCAATCTCTCTCTAGCTCTGCCACTTTCACACTATCTCTAGCTTTGCCACATGCATGCTATCTCTTGGAATATTCAAGTCTCTTTATATGATAATTTTGGTGTAAAGCATTAGGCGTTAGCCATTAGCCGTTAAATCTTTCACAGCATGAACTTTCTGGGAATTTAGTTTACAGAACTAAGCAAGCTCTTATGCCAAAGCAAACCTGTTCCTGTAAACGCAGACTTATTGTTGGGCATAAAACTACTTGTATTTTTCTTGGTTGTTATTTTGGTGCCGCAAGGTGTCCCCCTTTAGCTATTTCAATTTGATATCAAACTTAGATTAACCATAATAAATAGCAAACAATGTGCATCAAGTAAAGAAGGAAAGAGTGGCTTCCAAACCTGCCCCAGGAAATTTTGAATTATAGATGGTGCCAATTCCAGAGTTTGATTAATTACAATTTTTATTGGAATATTTCCTACCATCCTTTACTTTGGAACGGTGAAAATGGAAGGTATAGCCTTGAAGCCTAAGCCTTCTACTCTCACGTTTACTATTGTACCTTTGAAGATATGGAGGTGAGGAGCCAAGTGTGGAAGATTTGGAGATGTGGAATGCTAAACCTTGAGGCGCGGAATGCTACTCCATTAGGTGATGTTGTATTTGGAGAGAGCATTTCACAGGTTTATTGGGTATTTGGACTTTGATCTTTTATTGAATGCTTGTGAGTTATGTATGTTTGCACAAATAGCTTTTACTGAATAGATGTTGTCTTTATATGATTTCCACCGAGATCATAAAATAAGTAGATTGTAAGAACTCCACTTGAATAATTCAACTAGAGTTCACTGGAGAATGAACTCGGACGAGAAAAAGTAGAAATTGATATGATGATGTAGTCAAAATAAATTAACACGTTCATTTAACAAAATGATTTCATTGATTTCCATGTTTTTCTTCTGAACATTTGGGCTCCTGGGATGGTGCTTAGTTGCAAGAATTTCTTATTAGGGTTACTAATATAACTCAGAATTTCACTCCCACATTCCAAGTCAGACTCTCCTAGGAACCTTACTCCCGTCAGAAAAGGAGTCCGCTCCCAATTAGTATAGAACCTCGTAAGCTTATAAATTTCAAAACAAACAAAAATAAAAGGTACCACATGAGAACATATAAAGTACTGATAAGATACTAGAAAAATGTTAACTGAATTTGCTCTAAAGTCTAAAGTATTTGGTATAAATATCATATTTACTTATATTTGATAAACAATATTTGCAGTTGACACAATTTACGAATATTATTGCTTCAAACATGTTTATTTGTGTATAAATTATCCCTAAACGCTCCTCCTGGTGCTCCCGAACGAGAAGCTTCTATGATCCTCCGCTCTCCCGTCCCGCCCTAGCTTCGTGCAACTAAGGGGTGGTGTTTTACTAGTGTACTGGATTGTAATCTTTGTGTTGGCTTCATTATTATTATTATTATTTTTTTACTGAAAAAGATGCACAAAAATCCGAAGAACCATATTACAGGTTGATACTTCATGCCTAAACTTCCTCATTCACAGTATTAGTTAAATAATTTACATCCTTGAATGGACTCTCCAATAGTCAGAATTTCTGCACGTAAACAATAGTATAGTAACAAGAAAGAAAGAGTAGACAATTGAGAGAAAACTCGGAAAGAGGGAATTTACCTTGATACTCCACATGTTTATTTTCATTGCATGTTTGTTGATTTCTTTGAACTTCTGAGATTTCTAGATCTATGTCATTCCTGCTTTTGTATTATGTTGCAGGTCTCTATTTATACCAAAAAAGGGTGAAAATCAAAGTTTTGAACTTTTTACTCCATGTTTATGTTTCCTTTTCTCTGTGGTTGTTACGAACCAGTTGCTCATCATGTGTATATTTCTGATCTGTTCCAGTGAATAAATTATTCCAAATCTACTAGGGGTAAGTCGAAATTAAAAAGTTTATTCCGTATGTGTTGATGCAGAATACGGTTTTACTCTGTTGATGTGAATAATGTTCCGCACAAGCTTGTGGTTCGTGCAGGAGTCACTGTAAGTAACTGTACATACAACATGCATGATGTTGGTGTTTCCTTTGCCTGCAAATAATTAACAAAAAGTTTTTTGTGCTTTTCGGAAACGAAAATAGAAAAAGAAACCAAAACGATACAACGAGGTAGGGAATTGTTTATTGTTTTCACTAATCATGATGCTTAGACAACATCTGGACCTTACTGTTCTTTGACAACCTGCCATGGGAGTATCTTTTTGTTTTCCCTAGTCCCATGGCTTTGCATTGCATTTGACTTGAATGGATATTGATACTTGTACATTTTCATGCATGTCGGGACTCGGAAATCTGTGCAGAAAATGCCTACCATCCAGGTAATTTTGGTTTTCCTTTTAAGAATTCAACATTCTCCTCTCCTTTTTACTCACTAATAAGAAATGGGTGCATAACAGTTGTGGAAGGACAGCAAGAAACAGGGAGAAGTAATAGGAGGCCACAAAGCATATTTGGTTGCCAATGAGGTTCGCGAAATGATCGAAAATGACGTTTCCATGTAACTTTCTACTCTTATTTTTTCGTTTATACAGATTCATAACTTTGAAATTCCATTGTAATTCTCTCTTTGAGGAAGGTAAATCAGCTGAACTGCTGTATATATATAGAATCACCCAATCACATTTTTGCTTTGCCTGTGTGGCTGTCCATGGAAATCATGTGTCTGTCTCGGTACGAGACGGATGAGTATTGATCTGTAGGGAATTTCTTTTTTGGGTAAAAAATGTTGTTCTCTACTGATCCAAAAGCTGGTGGTTATCTTCTGTTCTATTGAGGATACTAAAGCCTTCTATTGTCCTTGTAAAAAGTTATAGGTTGGTGATTAATGAGAGGTACTCATCAGAGAGAGAGAGAGAGACGTACAATTACCACTTGAGGAAAAATCTTGTATGGTTCGTGGTAAGATTTTGCCTCCACTGTCAGAGAATTTTAGTCATGGTTCTTAGGTCTTTTTATTTGTCAAGAAATTAATATAAAAAAATTATTCGTGAAAATAATTTAGTGAAGTGAAGAAAAAAAAGAGCGTAATTTCCTTCATGTGTTCATTTAATAGAACAAACTTATAAGAAATTTAAAAACAAGTAGTTTAATCGCGTAAAAATAAGATTTTTGCAATTTTGTTATTGATTTTGACAAAAGAAGACATGATGTCTAGTGCGAAAGTTTGAGATGTAGGTTCTATAATTTTCTTGTTAAATGAATACTTAAAAAATACAAAAAAAATAAATATATGATTTTTTTCGTGTGTATGCACCTGTATGTATATCCGGAAATGTAGCATAAGTTGAGGTCATGAAAATCTTATTGCATATGCTGCACCTGTATTTATATCTGAAAATATACCATAAGTTTAGGTCATGAGAATCAGTCTATGTAGGAAGTAGTTAGAAAAATCGCACGTCTTCAGGGTAAGGGAGAGGCTTGTACACTATGAAGAGGGAGTTCATGGGTGATGATGGTAGGTAAAATTGTAAGAATCAACTTATTCGGAAAGACGTGTGTTTATGTAGGTTTTAAGATTAAGTGTATAAATTTTACGTAAATGTGCTGGACTTGGGGACCCCGTTATACATTGCGCACAGCAAGACTTGCTACGCACTAAAATAACATCGTTTTGAAGCACAAAACACTACCCGAATAGTTAGTCATTAACCGAATAATTTTTGGCAGTGTTTTTGGGTGTCAAAGCAATATCGTTCTGACATGCAATACGTCCTTATGTGCTCAGAGTTAATATCCAGCCCAACTTTCCAAACTCGAGAATGTTTGTTTATTTTTTTATAAGATTAAAGAACATGAAAAAATTATGGACCATTCAATCGTTTTCCCTTAGCTCTTGCTTTGGGGTTACAAGATCGTAACTATGGAATGGACAGCCCATGTTAGTGAATTCATAGTGGTGGCCGCCGAAATGGTTGTGGTCCTTGAATTCATGTGTTCAAATTTGTGCTTAAAAACTGTCATGTATTGTATAGACAGGAGACTAACAAATGGGCACCACAACAGTCTCCTTCTTACTTTGTTTAACATAATGTTTTAAATTTTAAAACTTTAAACCATAAAGTTCACATATTTTGAATTTAAATATGGATTTTGTTAAATATTTCAACATACTTTTCAAACTTAATCAACATCTAGTGAAGTGTGATTAATATAATTTTCTTAAAAGGGGTTTTTGAAGGTAATTGGGATTAGCTTGAAACAAACCATCTTCAATCAATTGAGAGGGTGATCAACTATATTTATTGGGTATTAATTAGTATGTGGTGAAAGATACTGATACTGATAAAAATAGACGGTAATCTATTTAAATCCAAACATAATAAAATTTCAATTAACTTAAGATTTTTGACAAACAGTGTTAATTAAATGATTTTATTTAATTAATTGGCGTGAGAAAATTGTGAAGTTTCAACAATTACTGTTGGACGGCCCATGAGATTGGAGTGCGTGTGTAGTGTAGATAATATGTCGTAATTTTGTCCTCGAAATTATATTGTTTTGATACTATGTATTATGATAATAATTCGCATGATAAATCAAAACAGTATTGTTTCGAAGACAAAATAAATAAAATTACGACGTTTTTTCCTCACTACATACACATTATAAGGACAAAATAAAAAGGAAAATATAACAATTTGCTGGCAGAATCAAACGGTCGACAATAAAATCGAGATCCAAAATTACCCTTTCCAAATTCCAATACCAGCTCAAGATGGTTATTTTTCCCCTTTTCACGTCTTTCCTTCATCCCAAACACACCGCGTTCCACTTTCTCTCTCTTCCCCTGAATATGCTTGTGTATATATATAGTCGTATACATATGTACGTATCGATTTGCCAATTTACATCCTCCCATGCACGTAAACCCCATCACCCAATCATTCACCGTTCATTTCCAATCCAGCGTCCCATAGTTTTCCCCACCCTCATTCTTACACCCCTGCACGTTGCGGTAGTAGTTGCTCCCTTCCTCCCTCCCTTCCTTCTCCCATCCTCCTCACCTTCTCTCTCCAAAATCTCTTCTCTCTCTCTACCGTGGCCGTTTCGAAAAATCTTCTCCTTGTCCGGTTCAACAGCAAAATCTTTCTGCCGAATCGTTCCAAAATCGTTGCTAGATTTTCGACAATTCCTCACAATTTACACGTGAATTTGAACCTGTCACATTCTCTCCAATTTTTGCGCAAGTTCATTCTGGTAAGGCCTAACAACGTTATAAACCATGTGTAATATATACAGCTGAGTATACGTAAGTATATGTTTGGCTTTTGTTTTATGTTTTTTTTTCTCTGATTTATTCGATTTTGTGTTTGTTGCTTCAGTTTCAGAACGATCAAAGGTTCAATTGATTTCGCACTGATGCATTGATTTGAGTGAAGGTATGTAATTGGAATGTTGATTACGTTTAGTTTTGTGTGCATTGATTTTTTTTTTCTCGGCTTGGATATGTGTCATTGAATTGTGGTGGTTTGTTTTATGTATCATTATTTGTTTTGTTTCGGTGAATCAGGGATTTCTTGAGATGGTAATTGGGAGTAAGGTAGATATGATACCTGCTGTGAATGTACGAATGAACCAAGAAGATGGGATAATGAGGGGATCAAACAGTAATTTAGAAGATATTTTGCAGAATGAGCTTGAATTGATGCTGCGAAAGCAGCATAATCGAAACGTTAGTGGTCGGGAGAGGGATTTTGATATATCACGGAGTGGCAGTGCTCCTCCCACAGTAGATGGATCATTGAGTGCAGTGGGCAGTCTGTTTATGAATCCAAATTCTGCCCAAATTGATAATAGCGGCCGTAACAATGCCAATGAAATATTGACGGAAGAAGAAATCCGATCGCACCCTGCTTATTTAGCATTCTACTATTCGCATGAAAATCTTAACCCTAGATTACCCCCACCATTACTGTCACGAGAGGATTGGCGCGTAGCCCAAAGGTTTCAGGACTCGGGGGTTTCATCCTTTGGGGGAACTGGTGACTGGATGAAGAAGGATTCGGTCGCTGTTGGTGGAAGTTCGTCATTGTTCTCAATGCAGCCTAGCTTATCAGTACAAACGGCAGAAGATGAGTTGATGGAATTGAGAAAAGCTAATCCAAGGAATCTCTCGCGGCCATCCTCCTCTGAGTGGTTAAACAGAGACTCTGATTGTTCGGTTGGGTTGTCACGTACGGGATTGGGAATGAGGAGGAAGAGTTTTGCTGACATTCTTCAGGTAATTGATCCGGGCTTGACTAAATTTGTAATTTGTGACAGTTTATAATCAAAGGAGAAGGGTTCTCTTCTGTAGTTTCATAATCTATCAATTCTAATGCTTTCTTTCGTTGATGTGTTTAACTAGCAGCTGCTTAGCTTCTGTAGTATACCTTTGCTATTTGATCATTTAGTGGAATTTGGAAACAGGATGTCTGTGAGTTGTAAATTAGATATCGCATATTAAATCTGGATGGTAAGCATGGGTACAGGCATCCACCGGTTTTCTTGGCCATTAAAACCTTTGTTTGATCCTACTAACTTTGGTTCTCAACATCCCCGTAGTGCTGGAATATAATTATTGCCAAGATTTGGTTTCACTGTCTATTTTGTGGTTGTATCTTC
Source organism: Arbutus unedo (assembly GCA_014822125.1). Classification (NCBI taxonomy): domain Eukaryota; kingdom Viridiplantae; phylum Streptophyta; class Magnoliopsida; order Ericales; family Ericaceae; genus Arbutus; species Arbutus unedo. The sequence continues at coordinate 20,691 of JABCMJ010011393.1, read as the reverse complement.
TGTCTCAATGTTTCTTCCACGATCAGGCATTGACGTGCTGTGGAACTCTTACTGATTTGGTCATTGCTCTCTCTCATTCAGTTGTGCTCTTGAGGTCGTCTACTCATGTAACACATAAATGATGAAATGAACTCAGAATCTGCATCAATGATGACACGATGTATTACTATTACCTACAAAACACTCATATTGGAGCTGACAAGAATACTTTGGTCCTTGTAATAAAGTAACTTACCGTTTAAGATACTTACCCTGTTATCTTTAAATGGTAAGACTCCATTCTGTCTTCCAGGTCAGACTCCTAGGAGCCCCCTTAAGAGAGATTAAGGTATCTTTTCCTCATTTTATTTTCTTTTGCTTTCTTGCACGTTAAGCCTCTGAAACCTTAGGCAAGATTTTTCTGCAACCCTTTTGCTCTCCATAATCATCTTGAATACCGATCTCAAAACTTCTCCCTTGTGAAACATTCAACCTAAAATCATAAAACTACCCTTAAAACCCCCAAGAATAGACGATTTCGCGACCCCAATTATACGTTTTGACCTGCTCGCATACCTTGAAAACCATGCATCTTTGTTGATTTTTCAGCTACAAAAGCCAATTATTATCAGCCTTAACAAGGACATTCCTCTGCTCGTCTACATCAATATTCTCTCACAAAAGGTCATGCTTTCTCACATAGATTGACTTGATATTGACAATGGAACCTTAAATGAATGGATCATGAAGGGAAAATCCGGAGATAAAGGTAATAGAGGCAAATTGGATATTCTACCGAGGCTGGAACACAATTAACAACATTACTGGTGTATCAAGAATGATGAAACTTTTGGGATGGGGGTGAGTGAGGTGCAGTTTACCTGGAAAATGTTGTTCAAGAGGGCAATCTTTAATTTGCAAGACTATTGAAAGTGGCATCACTGACGTGTTTAGTGAGTTCAATAGTACTCTAGTGGATCACGGCCGCTGCTTGCTCTTGTCGTGGCTACCATTGCTCATCAGAACTTCTGGGGGTCATTGAATGTGGAGGATTTTAGTTGCCTTACCGCAGATTACTGCACAAAAAATAACTCTTGAGGTTTGTTTAACATTCCTCTTTTTTGCAGGAAGGTCTTGAGCGACCTGGTTCCTTGTCAGGTCATCTGTCGCGCCCTACAAGTCGTAGTTCATTCCGTTCGGCAGAATTATGTAATGGAGTGGACTCCATAGAGGCCTTGCATCCTGGGGCAAATAACACTGGCCTGCCTAGAGTTCAGAGTCTTGGATCACTACTTTCTCCTTCTTTTGCATCCCCTGTGCCTTCACCTCTATCGAGGAGTAGAACTCCTGAACCTCAACTGATTGGGAGGTCCCCAAGCCCCTGTCTTCCTCCTGTGGGTAACAGAGTGGAAAAGAAGAACATTGTTGGCTCGAATGCCCTCAATGGTCATTCTTCCAGCATGACCAAGCTTTCTGATATTGCATCTTCTTTATCTGGCCTTAGCTTGTCAAGAAATCAACTTAGTCATGAGGACATTCTTTTGCAGTCTGAACTCCAGATGGTATTTGATAATCCTAATCAACTGCCAGATATGTCCAATGGTCACAAACAGCATCAACAACAGCCCTTTGTTAACAGGTCCAAACCTGAACAGTTGACTATTCCTACCACCTATGATGATTTAAGTGGGAGGAATGGAATTGTAACAAGCCAAAATGTTTATGATGGGCAGATGAACTTTCCCCAAACATCGTCTTCTGACAATCTTTACTCGAAAACAAAGGAAAGATCAAACATTTATGATGGTTTTTCCAGTTTGGAGTTTTCTGGACACATGCCAAGTGGGCGTTCTGCTAGTAAGAAGCTGAATACAGAAATTTGTAATCATCTTGATGCAGGTTATTGTTTATCATTGGTTCCATTTTTGCGACTTTTCTTTCACTAGTGAACCTTGGGTGGATTTTATCATTGACGTATGGTTTTATTTTCAGCTCCAACTTTCGCAGGTGGTAGAGATGGGCAAAGCTTGAGTAGAAGTAGCAATCAAGCAGGGTCTGAGCTTCATTCACCACATCTGGATCCACGTTATATTGAGCACTTGCAGAAAACTACCGATTATGCATTGTATGATTATTTTGGCAATTCACGTGCTCATGGAGAGTTGCAAGACTATCAGAAAGCTTATCTCGAGACACTATTTGCTCAAAAGAAAAATCAACGTGAGACACCACTTGTATGCCAATCTGGCTTTTTGAATCATGAGTATTATGTGAATCCACCTTTTGGTCTTGCAATTCCATATCAAGGAAACCCAACGGCCAAGTCTATTCTTCCATCTGGTGGATCTGGAGGCCCCGTGTTGCAGAAGGAACAAATCTCGCACTTTGATTCTATGTTGAGAAGTTCAACAGGATGTTCTGGTAGGCTGTGGCATTCATATGTTGGAACTAACATGGATGGTGTACTTGTGTCTTCTTTATTGGAAGAGCTCAAGAATAAGAAGACTAAGCCTTTGGAACTCTCAGACATTGTTGATGATGTAGTTGAATTCAGGCATGCATGAGTCATTTTGGTTGTCTTATTTGACTCCCGCTGCTACATCTTGTTTGAAATGTTTATTGTGTCTCGTTTTAAAATGCAGTATGGATCAGTATGGGAGTCGCTTTATTCAACAGAAGCTAGAAACTGCTACAGTGGAACAAAAGACAAAGATATTCCCAAAGATTATTCCTCATGCTCGTGGCTTGATAACTGATGTCTTTGGGAATTATGTGATACAGAAAGTATATACCTTACCATAATGAACTTTAAGAATTCTTCTGTCATTCTGAATTTATTGCCAACTAGTTGTACTTGAATTGCAGTTTTTTGAGCATGGCACAGAGGCTCAAAGAAAGGAGTTAGCTAGCCAGCTAACTGGGCATGTGTTGCCTCTCAGTCTTCAAATGTATGGCTGCAGAGTTATCCAGAAGGTGCACTCTTAAAGATTTGTCTCTTAGTTTTCTTCAGCTTTCACTGCATTTGCATGCCTCTCTTGTTTGAGCACGCACTATTCTGATACAAGTGTACGACTTTTCTGTACCACCATTACAAGTTGTTTAAGTCAGCAACAACACGTTAAATTTTAATTTTTTTTAGCATGATAAGTCCAAGGGGAATCGACACAAGGCAAGCGATAGGAGTTCCGTTATCATGGAGAAGGACTTGATCCACATCATCGCGTGATTATAGGCAGTCTGACTTATTTCTTTAAATTCCGTAAGGTCAACGTAGATCGTGCCATGTTGAGCATCGGTTATGTTTCTACCTTTTTAATGGTACGGGTATGACTGCAAACATTCATTGTTTTCAATTATTAATAGCTATTGCATGACAATGAAGTGGGCTTGCAATTTATACCATTAAAATGTAGAAGGACTTGGTCCACATCATTGCACTCTTGATCCACATCCTCACATGCTTATAGGCAGTCTGAGCTGTTTCTTTAAATTCAACTGGGTCAATAAAGATCCTTCCGTGTAGAGCATAATTTTTGTTTATACCTTTTTGATGTTACGAGTTATGATTGAAAACATTTATTATTTTGTATTGACATCTATTCCATGACAGTGAAGTTAGCTTGCAGTACATATCTAGTGCTCTATTTCTACCTAAACAATCAATGTCAGATAAACAAGTCTCCTTCATGTCTGCGGAGAGGTTGAAAAGCAAGTCAAAGGCATTAGAAACTAGAGAGTGGATGAGAGGAGAAGCAGGCCATTTAGAGAGAAAGGGTATTCGCATAACTGATGCCCTTGAATTTAGGTGTTTGTTAGGAAATCTAATAGGCTCCATTTGCGTCTTAATGGTGGGATAGCCTTGGAGGCAAAGTGACCCAGTTGTTAGAAGATTATAGTGGATATCTTTATAGTGGAGACACGGTATGTTCGTTATCTTTCATTACTCGTTTAGAAATAACCAATTCATTGGGCGGTTGGAGTATCACTGGGGGACTGTCACAAATTCAGGGACTAGGAGCTACGAAGGCGTGGCAGGGGCACATATGTGTATTCTGGCTTGTGCTTCTTGGTAGCTATCTGGCATTGGGTGTATTGGGATCTACAAATATTTTGTTATGAATGTAAAGGAAAACGTTCTTTGGATTTGCCCAAGATTTCCGGTATTCATTCATTTCTCTCCGGGATCGGGATGACTTGTTTTGGTTTTCAGGCATTTCATGTAACAGGCTTATGTGGTCCTGGAATACGGGTGTCCGACCAAGGCCTCCCCCTGGAATAGGTTGATCAATTTGAGAAAATGAAAAATGATGTGCAATGAAAATATTGACTAATTATATGATTATCAGATCCTCTGTAAATCTTCAAGTTTTTATGCGATCAAAGATTGAATATTCATGCCTTTAAGAGCGACAACTTTGATTTTTTTGTCTATTATGGCTACTTTTAATGCTGTAATTCTGGCGATTTCAGGCCTTGGAAGTGGTTGATGTGGAACAACAAACCCAAATGGTATCAGAACTCGATGGTTCCGTCATGAAATGTGTTCGTGACCAGAATGGTAATCATGTTATTCAGAAGTCCATAGAACGTGTCCCACAAGATCGAATACAATTTATTATCTCAGCCTTCTATGGCCAAGTTGTGGGACTTTCCACTCATCCTTACGGTTGTCGTGTCATTCAGGTTAGATACTTGCAGTTTCGTACTTAACGTTTACTTGGTCTTCTATGTCATCCGTTATTGTAATGCCAATTATTGTCAGCAGAGGGTTCTGGAGCACTGTGATGATCCAAAGACTCAGCAAACTATGATGGACGAAATTATGCATTCTGTGTGTACTCTGGCACAAGACCAGTATGGAAATTATGTGATTCAGGTAATATTGCTCTCGCATTTTACATCTGCTAGTCAACTATAAGTATCAACGCTAGCGGTGAGATACCTACTTTCAGTTGAGGGAATATATTTCGTGGTCTGGGTTCCTTTTTTAAATTTCCTAATGGAAAACGTTGAAGGAGATGATGCCCGTCTTTTATTAACCAAAGTTAACGTTTAAAAATGATATATCTGTAATGAGCCTCCAATGTGGCTCATTTGTGTTCAATTCCTCAATTATGCAAGGCTATATTATGTGCCTAATGTTTCTTTATAGTGATAAAGACGTATGATATTTACATGTTTTAGTCCATGAGCTGCAGTGAATGATGCTTGAAGTAGATGTCCCATGCTTTCCTAGCTTCAGATACAAAAACGCATTTACTTCTTTTTTTCCCCTTTTCCCATCGCTATTAGAGAGTGACCAAGAAAGTTCTTCGAAATTATAGTTCAAGAAAGAAATATTTGTACGAGAGCTCAAAAGATAGACGTAGGTAGCATGTCCACCTTAAAGCTCGTGAAAGTACTTTAGTTTGTAATAATAATCTTTACTTGACCGAAATTGTGTGTCTTAATATTGCCACCACTGTTATCTTCAAACAGAATAGTTAAAGGTGCTTAATTCATAGTAAGACTTCAACTGACTGGTATGGTTCCAAGAGGAATCATATTCCTGGTACTCAGCATTTGAAAATAGGAATAAATATTCTGGCAACAAAATTGCTTAACATGGTAAAGGATTTTGACACGCGTTTTATTCTTTTACATTTATTCCCAAATTACGATACCACTGAAAATGGATATGCCAAGAAACGAAATCATGAAAATTTAAATGGCACCACTGGAGTATAAGATGAGACACAATTATCTGACTGACTAACTTGAATAGATATTTTCGACAAGGATGGATCATTCCAACGGAAATATTTTCCAATTTGATTTGAAGATGCTAAAATGGGTACATGACACTCGAAGATCCAGATTGAGGCCTTGGGGTATGAGTTGTCACTTAAGGTCGAGTTTGATCTTGCAATTTTTCTCTCACGTGATGCAAAACCGCTTTGATGTGTGTATTGTGACAATTTGTCAAAGATTTGATAGAAGAAATAAAGATCTTATGTGGATTCCCATGTTTATGCATTCTTTGGGATTTTTGTGTGGTGTTTGCAATAAGTCGTGTTCTTTTTGTTCCATGTTAATCGATAAATTGATCATGCCTTATGATCAGTTTATGTAGCTGTTATTGTCACTGATGTTTATGCTTTTTGCTTGGTTAGCATATCCTGCAACATGGTAAGCCACATGAACGATCTGCTATTATTAGCAAGCTAGCTGGACAGATAGTGAAGATGAGTCAGCAGAAGTTTGCCTCTAATGTCGTTGAAAAGTGCTTAACTTTTGGTGGTCCAGCTGAGCGTCAGCTTTTGGTGAATGAAATGCTTGGTTCCTCAGATGAAAATGCTCCCTTGCAGGTTTTTGACGATCTCTTGCCTCATGAAGTTCTGCAGTATTATGTTATTATTGGGGACCAATCTTAGTTCTCCTACCATGGGCACAGCGAAGAAGGGATGACTGGGACTAATTTTCTCAAAAATTGCTCTTTTAACTATACCTTTTAAGAGATTTTGGAAATTTACCCCTGCAAAAATTGTTAAAAATTCCATTTTACATGAGTTTAATTTTTCTCCTTTTGCAATTTGGTCCTCACCCTTGATGTTTAGTCCCTGTTAAACCCCATGTATATATATTCCCGCTAAGTTTTTCTTCTCGCTGGACCTGTTTTCTGATCTCTCTCCTGCCCTTCATTTTCTTTCATTTCTCGATCCTATCGTTTCTTCAGCACTTCTTTCCCTCCTTTTTTTTTTTTCAACTTTCTTTTCTCTCTTCTCTCCTGTTCCTCTCTTGTGACCACCACCGTTACCTCTGTCCTCTACTGCCATCAGCCCATGTTTCGTGATCTTACTACCTGGTGCTAAGGATAGTTGTAGATAAAACTTCTCCCCTTTGAACAGAAAACCTCGCTCCACCTCTTGTCTCCTTGATGTTTTTGCCTAAGGAAAAAGTTGATAAATCTTCAGACATCTGGCAGAAGTCAATAAACTTTCAGATATGAAAAGTCACATCATTTTCATCCCCAGACAGCCTTGTTATCAAGTTTAAGCTTTCATTTAAGTAAGCCGTGTGCTGTCCTCTGCTTATGACCTTTACATGGAATATACTGCATTGAACAGTCCATTACCTCGCCGCACTTCATTGATAAGTCATAGGGTAATGTGAACCTCCTGGTTTGTTTGTCTATTTTTATGCTGCATCAGCTTTGAAAACTTGTGTCATTTATTCTTTTTTCACTTTCTGCTTCTGATAACTAAAAAGTAAATTGGGAATGCAGGCCATGATGAAAGATCCTTTCGGAAACTACGTTGTGCAGAAGGTTCTTGAGACCTGTGATGATCAGAGTCGTGAATTACTTATTTCTCGCATCAAGGTCCACTTGAGTACACTGAAGAAGTACACTTATGGTAAACATATTGTTTCACGGGTTGAAAAGCTCGTCACTGCTGGAGGTAAGGAGTTATCCTTTTTATAAACCCATCATTAATTGACTTCGGTACGGAAACTAGTTCTGATATTGTATAATTTTTTATGCAGAGAGGTGTAATGGGTTAGCATCCTCACATTCTTATTGAAGTATTCGACAAGAAGGCATATTATGTACAGCTAACACGGAAGGCGACTCAGATTAATCAACTTGAGCTATTATTTTGCTGTATAGAGCTGCTGCTAATATCTGTAAATAAACGCGAGTTCAGTTTACTTGCTGAAATAAGATTTGCTTATTACTTTTTTTGTATATTTGGCTCACAGTTTTGTTATTCCGCGTTTAAAAGTCGTCTTAGGTCAAGGCTGTAAAGGAAATAAAATAAGTTTAAATGTCAATTGCAGTGGTAAAAGTGATGTGGAAATCTATAATGCTGAGAAAGTGATTGAGGTGTAAATGTGGTGGAATTCTTTTAAGCTTCTACTAATACGTTTCTGGCCTTTGTTGCTGCTTTGATTATGGTTGTAGTACACAAGTCAAGCTTGAGCAGATTTCGGAAGCTGGTAAATTTTATACTGACTTCAATATTATTGTATGAAAAATGTGAACTATTTGAACTCTGCTTGACCGATTTGATTTAAGCTCATTTCATATTAGACCAAACAATAAACAAACCCAGTTTGAGCATGCATGCTTAAACCCAATGCAAACTAAAAAAACAAACTCAAGTTTTAAAGCCGAGACTGAACGATCAATCACTAAGCTCATTCACAAACACTAGCTAGTGCAAAATCATCACCCAGCATCATACAGATCAGATGGGTATAATCATCACCCAGTTTGATGGATCGGAAGTGTGAAGAATATATACATCACCCATTAATAACTTAAATGTTGTTATACATCTTGGATCATGTTGTTAAACTCTACTAAGTTATTCGACCAATAAAGAGATTATATTTTAGTTTTGGCATTTAAGGAGAAATAAAAAGATATAGGAAGAAAAATGAAAGTAAAGAAACAAAACATTTTCGTCTCCTTCGGTAAATGCTCCCGAAATTTGTAACTGGAGAGATTAAATTAGAGCTTGAATAACCATAATAAAAAGTTATTTGAGCATCTTATGTTAGCCAACTTTTTATAACTTTTTAATAAATCTCATTATTTTTCTGTCCCCTATGTCTATTGTTTCTAATAAAAGACACATATATTTCTTTACATATCTTATCAAGAAAAAAACTCTCACAAGGTTATTAAAAAAAAATAATTTAATTTACATTTAACATAATATTTTTTTTATAATTATTACTATAAATATTGACTTTGATTAATTTTGTATAGCTATTTTTATGTTTTTCGTCATTAGTTAAATATAATTTAAATATTTAAAGTTCGAATAAAAAAATTGAAACATAAAGAAAAATGATTAGATAAATCAGAAGTACAGTATTTTTTAAGAGAAAAACATAATGTAGATGTGTTAAAATATATAAAAATTATTTTGTACACATACCCTCCCTCCCTTCCTCCCTACGTATGTATGTGTATATGAATAGTGTATATATAATTAGATAAACTATAATTAATTTTACATAATACACAAAAATAGACTAAATAAATACAAATACAAAATAAAAAGATTAAAGATGAGCATTTTAATTTGTATTTGTTTTTTTAATTCTTTCAATAGCCTTTTTCATTGCTTTCCCAAATGAAACTCTATGCTTTTATCAATTAGAAAGTTGACGACATGAGAGAATCTGTCAAATAATTTGTAACGTATAGAGAAATTAGTCCATTTATCAGAACCTGGCAGGAGGTCAGTTATTCATCCAAAATAATAAAGAAAGCTGCTTCCCATATACCATATTAACAAAAATAATTTGAAATGGTACAACTTTTTGAAAAAGCTATAATAAATGAATCAATGGCTAAATCTAAGAAAAATGCTTCACAAGGAATATGCCTAAATCGAATAAACACCTAAGCACTTTCCAAAAAAAAAAACCTATTATTTACACCGCAAGTCAAAGCGTAGTTGCAGTGAATAGGCAGCAGCAGCCATTAACTCAACAAAATGAATATACCCCCCAAAGGCAAAAGCATTGTGTGAGAAATATGCTACAAAACCCATGACCACTACCCCGCTGACTAGCTCCATTCACAACGTTTTCTTCATCTCCAACGACGAAGAAAGAGTCATTGCATGAAATATGCTGCAAGCCCCAAGAGAATTATCAAATCATCCACCACCTTTTCTTTTTCTTCATCTCTAATGCGGGCAGATCTAAGAATGAAGCAAAATGTCAAAAGAAACAAAATACGATTCTCTAAACTGCAAAACTACAGACGCTAATGAAACCTATGAGAGAGAAAAAAATATGATCGAAAAACAAAGAAAACCCAGGAGAGAGATGTACAAGCGCAATATCAATTCCTCCATTGTGATTAATTTATGAAAGCAAGTTTGATGGTGAGACTAGACAAACTGTAAAAAATGAAGCAACACGCAATCGAACAATAGTACCTCAACAAAATCTTATGCATTATAATAGTCTATGTTACTTAGAGAAGGTGACAGGAGTCACTGGAAGCAATCCTCATCCACTAAGCCTCACGTAATTGATCACCCTGCCCGAGTATAATAGTACACAGAAACCAGTAACTTGATTTGCATGCCAAAGTTACCTTCAAATAAATGTTATCACTTGTCACAGAAATCCTGAAAATAAGTCCAGAATTCTATCTGCACAAAGGGATAAGTACTTCCTCTTACATGGACTCTTCTGACAGCATTCAGCATTCTTCAGTACCACTTCTAATACAAATACAGATGCGTTTTAGCTCAAGGGGTATCCTTCCATTGTCTCTGTGTATGATAGGTGGGGTATTTTAAGTCCCACCAACCTGGGTTTCTCAGGAAAAAAGCTTAAAATGGCCTTTCCTATACTTGGAAAAAGAGGACATAGAAATTACAATTATGCACGTCAACTCTCCACATTCTATCAACTGCCTTCAAAGATCATAAGCTAAGCACTAGCAGCTTCCTATTGCAGATTCAATCACCTTATTATTCTCACAAAGCGGTTTTTATTTTCAGTTTTTTAGCGGCATTAAGCAAATAGACTAAGAGACCAAATTATCACCCACTAGAGGAGGATAGTGTTGGAAAATAAACTTGTTTTTATTTATTTAGGAGTTATATTTTATTAGTATTTCAAGAGTCATGTATTTCAAGAGTCATGTTAGAGGGAGTTATACAAAATAGTTGTGTGTTTATTTTGTGGTTATGAAAATACTCGAATTAGTGGATGTTTATGAGTATTATGGTTGTTTATTAGGTGTAGGGTTACATTTTATGACTAGTTTAAATTAGCATGTAGTCTAGTGTTTCTATTATGAGTGAAGAATAAAATTCTAAGTCTTTTTTCCTATATTGTCTTCTTCATACTATGAGTGTGCTCTCTTGCCTTCAACAAAGTGGTATCAGGTTTTTAGTGTCAAAAAGAGAGATGGCAAATAATGGAATGTTTCTATTTCAAATGCCTCAGTTCACCAAAGACAATTATGAGAATTGGTGTATCCGCATGATGGTGATTCTTGGAATGCAAAACTTGTGAGAGCTTGTAGAAACAGGCTTTGCACGTCCACAAGACGTAGTTGTTTTGACTCAAGCTCAAAAGGATGTCTTGACAGCAATGAAGAAGAAGGATTAGAAGGCTTTTTCACTCATCCACCAGTGTTTGGATGATGCTTTGTTGCAAAAGATTTCCGAAGCGACCACTTCTAGAGAAAGTATGGGTGATTTCGAAACTTCCCACGGTAGTGTTGAGAAAGTGAAGAGAGTTCGTTTCCAAACTTTAAGAGGTAAATTTGAAGCTTTGAAAATGAAGAATTCCAAACTAGTTTCGGATTATTTCACAAGAGTTTTGGCTATTGTGAATAATTTGTGAGGGTATGGTGAAGATTTGAAGGATAACCGCATGGTAGAAAAAATCCTCCATTCCTTAGACAACAAGTTTGACTACATTGCAGCTATTGAAGAGTCTAAAGATTTAGACACGTTGGCTGTTGACACACTCATGGGGTCGTTGCTAACCCATGAAAAATGGCTTAACAGGAAAGAGCGAGGACGAGGACGAGGACGTGACCATAGACGAGGTTGCGGTAGAGGAGAAAGTAATTTTAGAAATTCATTCAACGGGAACGAAAGAGGCTAAGACACATATTATGCAATAGTGCAAGATTTTCTGGAATAAGGTATGATAAATCTCAAGCTCAATGTTACAATTGCAATAAATTTGGTCACTATACAGCCTAATGTAGAAGTGATTCTTTTGAAGAGAAGGTGAACCGAGTGGAAGACAAACAATGAAAAGGTGGAGCCAACTTTACTATTGGCATACAAGGGAGAAAAAAAGGAAGACATTAATTTGTGGTATCTAAACACCAGTGCAAGCAATCATATGTGTGGGAGCAAAAATTTGTTCATGGAGCTTGATGAATCCATGACAGAAAAGTCACTTTTGGCAATTCTTCGCAAATTCCGGTGAAAGGGAAAAGTAACATTTTGATTCGGCTGAAGGATGGAAGGCAACAAATCATTTCTAATGTTTTTTATGTGTCTAACATCAAAAATAATATTTTGAGTTTGGAACAACTTTTAGAAAAAATCTATGATATTTCTATGAGAGATCGTAGTCTTTCAATAAGAAATAATGATGGAATTTTGGTTGCTAAAGTACCTATGACAAGAAATCGGATGTTTTTGCTCAACCATCAAAATAATGAGCCTAAATGTTTGAAGAGCGATGGTAAGGATACCTCTTTGTTATGGCATCTACATTTTGGGCACTTGAATTTTGGAGAACTAACAGCGCTCTCTAACAGTAAGATGGTGAATGGACTACCTTCCATTGACCACTCACATTAACTTTGTAAAGGATGTCTTTTTGGCAAACAAACAAGAAGTTTTTCAAAAGAAGCCATTTGAAAAGCGAATAAGCCCCTTCAAACTTATTCACTCTGACGTTTGCGGGCCTATCAATCCATCATCACATGGTAACAATCGGTATTTTTTGCTATTTATTGATGATTTTAACCGAAAAATATGGATTTATTTTTTCAAGGAAAAATCTAAAGTGTGGAATTTTTAAAAAATTCAAGATTTTTGTTGAAAAATAAAGTGAGTATGAAATCAAGGCAATAAGATCCGATAGAGATAGTGAATTCACATCAAATGAATTCAAAAAAATTTGCGAAGAAAATGGTATTCGCTATCCTCTGACGGTTCCAAGATCACCTCAACAAAATAGGGTTGCCGAAAGGAGAAACCGAACCATTCTCAATATGGCTCGGGGTATGTTAAAAAGCAAGAAAATGCCAAAGGAGTTTTGAGCGGAAGGCTTAAATCGGTGTCCTACTAGAAGTGTTGAGAACATAACGCCGCAAGAAGAATGGGGAGGATTGAAGCAAAATGTCTCTCATTTGCGCATTTTTTGGAGTATTGCTTATACGTATGTAGCGGATAAGAAGCGGACAAGAGTGAGAAATTTGTCTTCATTTGGTATGATTCAAGAAGCAAAGGTTACAAGCTTTACAATTCCAAGCAATGGGAAAATTGTTATTAGTAGAGATGTGGAATTTGATGAAAAAATAAAATGGGATTGGAGTAATCCCGAAAAAGAATATGATTTTTTCCCATTCTTGAAAAAAGAATAGCAAGGAGATAATGTTTTGGAGCCAATTTCTCACTTACCATCACCACTGGATCCAACTCATGCATAAGCAAGTCCTTCATCATCCGAATCAGGTAGAAGTGTAAGGCTACCTCGTATGAGAAGCCTTCAAGATATCTATGACACTACAGAAGAGGTAACTTACTCCAATAATTAGTGATCTGACATTTTTTTGCCTCTTGTCCGATAGTGAACCTATAAATTTTGAGGAAACGGTACAAAACAAAAGGGGGAGAGATGCAATGGATGTAGAGATTCAAGCGATTGAAAGAAATAATACATGAGAGCTCGCCAAGCTTCCAAGAGGCCAAATAACAATTGGAGTCAAATGGGAAATGCTAACAGAGAAGTTGAAAGGTACAAAGCTAGGTTTGTGGCAAAATGTTACAAACAAAGACAAAGTATTGAATACGGTGAGGTATTTGCTCCCGTTGCCCTTTTAGAAACCATTCGATTAATAATTTCTTTGACTGCTACTAATGGTTGGAAAATTTATCAAATGAATGTGAAATTCGCTTTTTTGAATGGTTTTCTTGAAAATGAAATATATATTGACCAACCAATGGGATATTATATGAAAAATCATGAAGATAAAGTGTTGAAATTGAACAGGGCACTATATGGATTGAAGCAAGCACCAAGAGCTTGGAATAGTAGACTTGATAACTATTTTCAAGCTCATGGTTTCACCAAGTGTCCCCATGAACATGCTCTCTATGCAAAAGTGAATGAAAACAGGAATGTGTTCTTTGCTTGCTTGTATGTAGATGATTTGATTTTCACAGAAAATAATCCCAAGATGTTTGAAGAATTAAAGAAAGCAATAGCCAAAGAATTTGAAATGACGGATATTGGACTTATGGCTTATTACCTTGGCATTGAGGTGAAGCAAATGGATGAAAATTTTTTATATCTCAAGAAGGTTATGCCAAGGAAATACTAAAAAAATTCAAGATGCAAGATTGCAAGCTGATGGGCACGCCCGTTGAGGTTAGAATAAATTTGTCAAAATTTGAAAATGGTAAGAAGGTGAATTCTACTCTATTCAAAAGTTGTTGGAAGTTTGAGATATCTTAGATGTACCCGGCCAGATATTTTATTTGATGTTTGACTTATGAGTCATTACATGGAAGCTCCTACCATGACTCATTTTAAAGCAGCGAAAAGGATACTATGTTATCTTGAAGGTACTCTTGATTTTGGATTGATGTATTTTTTTCCTAATGATTTCAAGCTTATGGGTTAGTGTGATAGCTACTGAGCCGGAGATTTGAATGATAGAAAAAGTACAAGCGGATTTGTTTTTTTCATGGGAGAGATGGCGTTTGCATGGAGTTCGAAAAAACAACCTATTGTTACGCTCTCTAGGTGTGAAGCCAAATATGTTGCGGCAACATCTTGTGTTTGTCAAGTTATTTGGCTTAGAAATTTATTGAATGAGCTCCACTTGCCTTAAGAGGAATCAATGGAGATTTATATCGACAAGAAGTCAGCACTAGCTTTGGCCAAGAATCTAGTATTTCATGATCGTAACAAGCATATCTACACGATATATCATTTCATTCGGGAGTGTGTCCAAGAAAGAGGTAGAACTTAAATTTGCGAAGTCACAAGATCAAGTTGCCGAAATTTTCACCAAGTCCCTCAAAGAAGATGTTTTCCGTACATTAAGAAGTATGGTTGAAGCGATAAAAAAAAATAAGTTTAAGAGGTGGTGTTAGAAAATAAACTTATTTTTATTTATTTAGGAGTTATATTTTATTAGTATTTCAAGAGTCGTGTATTTCAAGAGTCATGTTAGTGAGAGTTACACAGAATAATTGTGTGTTTATTTTGTGGTTATGAAAATAATAGAATTAGTGGATGTTGATGAGTATTATGGTTGTTTATTAGGTGTACGGTTACATTTTATGACTAGTATAAATTAGTATGTAATCTAGTGTTTCTATTATGGGTGAAGAATAAAATTCTAAGTCTTTTTTCCTATATTGTCTTCTTCATATTGTGACTGTGTGCGTGCTCTTACCCTCAACAGATAGAGCATGCCAATAGCGATAGTGAGAAGAAATGAAGTGAATATATGAAAAGAACCAAAAGGTATAGAATTTATCACAACATGCACTACGCAGTTTAAGACTTGTGCAACAATTGAGAAGTGCCATAAGGGATCAATTGACCAAGAAAGAAAAGTAAATTGCATGCTATTGTATATGTAAACTGCAAATGCATGCTTGTATGAAATGAGTTTACAGCAGTATGAGTTTAAACTTCTCCATAATTCCTATATAGCACGTGTCATTCGTGAAATGATTAATTTATATTGCTTACCTCCTTCTGGGTAGATGGAGTTGTAATGCACCTCTGCCCAGAAACTCAAAAATATAACTGCACAAGACATGAATTATGAAACTTCTACGCCATCATCTTCTCAACATTAACAAAACAAAAATAATTACACAATAAGTCAATGTAAAAGGAATTGAGACAAAGCCTCTATATTTATCCCTCCTATGGTCAGGAAAGAAAATCGATGTGCTATATTGGTAACAAAAAACATGAAATAAATCCCAGAACAAACTGGCATGTGTTATGCAAGACATAATAAAGACATCAAACAACTTAAACATAAGAGTACAAATCATAAGGAAAAAGTGAGGCAAGAGGGTTAAGTAGTATTGGAAGACCAAACAATGGTGTACATAGCAGGAGGAACCATGTTTGGCTGTAACTCCATGGAACTTAAATGATACAGGAACAAGTTCATTTGGCCTCAATAGTCACAATGCAGTGTATTCTCCATTTCAGTTGGTTTAGTAAAACCCCTTCATACAGTGTGTTCTCCTGGAGATGAAGTTCCACAATTTTCTCTTGCCTGTTACACTCAAACACCAGTTGACTTGTTCCAGAATCTTTTTGGACAAGCTTCATACAGACGTCTTCAACAACCTACCATCAGAGTTCTAGCAAATTTCCTCCATGGGTGTGAAAGTTATTTTAATACTTAACCAGCATCAACCAAAATACTTACAGCAATGGTCTCTTCCCTTGGGAACAGTATGGTTTAGCACCTCCTATTTTGGCCTCAGCAACTGATTGGTATAAGTTTTATATGGCAAAAACTAAAGTGGATTGGAGGATGGAGCACCCAATTTTGCGTACATAATGGTCAAAGCTCGGGGACCTGAGAGCAGCCAATTTGTGAAAATATTGTTTTAAGGTTAGATCTGTCTCTGACTCTCCGATCTTCTCTCTCCCCAAACCCTTTATTTATGGGAACCAACACTGTTACTATTATCTTGATATTTGTGCAAACCACTTTTCACTTCATCAACCGAATTTCAAGTTACAGTCTAGAAGAAAAATCTCATTGGTGATGAAAATATTGTAACAATAGCAAAGAAAAGGAAAACATTTAGTTTAGTGTTTATAACGGAAGCATACACCAGACAAGACTTCAAGTAGCTATTCTTGAAGCATACACGATGTGTTAAATGTTGATTAAACTAAGGTAATTATAGCATATCAACTCGTGTAACCTTGTTTTTTTCCCCTTTGTGCGTAACTCCGTGTTTGTGTGTTGATCCAGAGAATACAGCACATCATCACAGTGATCCTACTTTACTGTTTGCTCCATGACAATAGTGACAACTATGGGAGAGATTAATTGAGCATCAGTTTTCTCAACAAACCAAGGCACCATAACTTACTTCTTTTTGACTTCTGAGCATGAGGAAGAATCTCAATGTAACACGTATCTTTAAAAGACGTTATAATAAAGATTTTGATTCCGTACTGCAATAAAACCATAACCAAGGATTAGTCATGGTACCTCATCACACTATTAATACATATCATCCTGCACTAAAAATGTGAATACAAACAACTCTTTCTAAACAAGTATCTGATTAGAAAACAAAGTGTTTTGAGTCATGTACACTGATTGTTTGTATAGAAAAGATTAAGCCATATTATAATCATTCCAAATAGCTAGAGGTGCTAACTTGCACAAGAGAGAGAGAGAGAGAGAGAGAGAGAGAGAGTAGTACCGCATCTGCAGCAGCCTGCAACGTTACATGATCACCCCACTCACCAGTCCTATGAACATGTACAAATATATGGATATGAGCAAGACCAAGTTATATAAAAAGCATAGATCCCACAAAGTCCAAAAGTGAAGAATGCTTCCATACTTGTTGATTTTTTTCAAATAGTGATCATAAGCCATTGGAACATAACCCTTGTATAATTCTGGGAGTGATTTGAGCTGATGACATTGATGCATTCCGAAAAGAAACAACAAAACTTTAGGTACACAGAATGGCAAGGCATCAAGAGTAAAAAATTTTGACACTAAGTCATACCTATTTTGAAATAGACAAAATACCAACCTGCCCAACCACTTGTTCTCTAACAAGTTTGTGGTGCTCAGTAGTGCGATAGATTTGATCTGACAAAGCACGGAACTGCAAAATAAAAAGTAGTGAATACCACATAGGGTTTTCTGATGTTGCATATAACCAAAATCTGCCACTAGCTGTTTACCATAATTTTTTAAGTTCATTAACCACAATGCACGAATCACTAATACAAAAACCAATGGTAATCAGCATGATTGCAATGTAACAACTCCTTGAGCAATCAACTACAACTTAATCAAAAATTCTGCTACTCTAGGTTGAAACCCTGACTATGACTGATTAATCACATTGGAAGGCAAGATTTCCATATGTTTTATTAGGAAACTCTATTCTCATTGCAATTTAGATGGTTAACACCTATAGTAACATGTTAACTGGATTCTCCACCGCATTTGGATATCAATAATAGACATGAGAAGGAGGATGGGGGGAAGCCTTCTCAAAGTTAAATTAGTAGTGCTCGCAATATTATGGTCCCTCTCATTTTTCACAGGTTGTGGAGGGTGTTGAGCCACGATATTGCACATTTGAGTGGCTCAATACATCCATCTTGGCATACTTGCATGGTTAAATACATTGGTATCTGCAACAATACCATGGGCCAACTGGAACACCCGTAGCTGCATCTAAACCAAAGCCATATTGTTTTTCTATTTTCAGGTAATTCAAGCTAGAGGTGTACCCGATGAACTACCAAGAGTTCCCGAGCGGCCCCGTGAGGTTCAAAGACCCGGAAGCCATTTGAAGATCCATTGAAGGGCATGTAATGATTGATGGAAGCTAGAATGAAGGGGGCAAGAGAACCAAGTGATCAAGGAAGAAACAAGCCAAAGTGTGCAGAAAACTAGAAGTTGTACCAGTAGAGCTACACTCTCTTCTGATAGAAGCTAATTCACAAAACATTCTAGTAGCCAATTGGACCAATAGAGAGTGGAACCAATAGAGGAGCCACTCTCTACTAGTAGAAGCTTGTTTGAAGGTGTATCAAGAAGAAGCTTTACTTGCAGAAGCATTCTCTCTACTGGTAGAAGGAAGTTTGATTTTAGATCCGGTATAGAGTTCTACTGGTAGAAAGACTTTTCTCTACTAGTAGAACGCATGTCGGCTTAGCCATTTTTGTTGACTTTTGCACTTAGCTTTTGGGAGGTTCCTAGGATATTTCTTCTTGTACCCTATTTATAGACAACTTTGGGGGACGTTTTCCCCATTTTTTGGCAGAATAGTAAGGCCATTTACTTCATTGTTAATAAAGTTCCTAGCTACGGTTTTCTAGTGCTTCTTCCTACCTCCATTTTGAAGTTTGGTAAGTTATTGTTCAAGACTTCTGCAAGCGGCGTGTTCTTCCATTTTAATGTCATTTCTCCCAAGACATGGTCCTAGGATGACCTAGGGTTAGACAATGTCTTCTCATATTTGAGCTTCAAAGATTGTTGGAAAATAGTTTAAGATCATGTTTTAGAACCTTACAAAAGTTGTTAAATCTTTCCTTAAATGTCAACAATGAACCTTGATACATTTAATACTTAGAACGATGTCACTCTATGTTTTGACATAATGCCTATTGAACTTAGACCATTATCAAACCCAATTTCATGTTGTAAATTGATTTTCATTGAAATGTTATCCAGTTGTGAACATTTGACTATATTTTCGAGTGACTAGGTTGTGGATGAATGATTCTATGGACCATACCTATTAGTTAATCTTGTTTGCATCTTGTTTGCAGGAAGACTTAGGATATTATTTTAGGTAATCAAATCTGTTAGAAAGGTTTGTGTGCCTAAACACAAGTCCTGTGAAATTTCTTAGACCTATTCCCATGCTTTGTGGATCAACCTCGGACTTACCGAGTTATTCTGCTAACTGACAATTAAGTCCTACACTTATGACACGTGATTACCATTTGTGCAATTAGCGTGCTACAGATAACGACCACCTACGTAACACGGACACTCCTCGGAGGTCCCCATACCCGTGTCGGACACACAGACATGCCGGGGACACACCAAAAAACGTATTAGACATGCCATTTGGGGTGTCCAATTAATTTAATTTATTTTTAAAGGGGGACACGCAGGGGCCACGGCGAGGATACGCGAGAGACACGGATTGGGACACAACAGAGGTAGATTTGTCATTTTTTGGGAAAAAATATGTTATTACATAATATATGGGTTAAAACTACAATTAAAGATTTAAAATCCTAATTAATTGTATTGTTGTTTTGTTTGAATAGCATTAATGTTCATTCATTAATCATTATATAATATGTATGTACACGTATGCTATATGTAAAAAAATTTCTGTCTCCCCGCCGTGTCCGTATCTCCTTTTTTTCATAAACCCCGTGTCCGCGTCCGCGTCCGCATCCGTGCTACATAGACGACCACAATTAAGCAAAGGATCCAGACCACTTTTGTTGAGGCTTGTTGCTTCTTCCTTACTCCCAAAATATGATGTTGCGTCACTGAATTTAACAAACTCCATTATTCACCACCGATTGCCTACATTGTAGTTTGCACTCATTCAATTACCCTATTACGTGATATGGAACCTACAAAACATTTCTAATTTTCATTTCTATGCATTCACTTTTTCACATAAGACCACATTTCACAAAGCCATAATGTCAAATCAACAACAAACTAATGTAGGGTTTGCATAGGTGCTCACTGTATAGGGAATGCGACGGTATTTGGGCACACATCATTGAAATTAGGGAGGGTGCAGAATCACAAGGATGAAAAGGAATTGAATACACAAATCGAAGAGCAATCTAATTTTGCTATAATTATGTTCATGCCAATGCGTTTTAGGTAGGCATTATATTTATGGTAGAGAGTTTGTTACTTCATTGAATAATGCTTATAGGACCATATATTGGTGGAAATGAATTGAATGTGACATTACAAGATTTGATTTCAAGCATTGATATCGAATTCATAACCATTTATGCAAATGACAGTTTAAAAATAAATAGTAAGTGGCTTGCAAGAATAATGCTTATTTTTTGCTTCAATAATACATAAAAAGAAACTTCGGTGATAGAGGCGTCTTTAAATCAATATCATTATGTTATATGTTTTTTTAACTCTTTTTTAGAGTATTAGAGCATGTGCAGCAATGGCTAGGTAAATTACCT